>JAXGGA010024476.1:0-11978 GCA_038373865.1 Uloborus plumipes
GAAGTTTCTACGGTATATAGTTTTTGAGTTATGCGAGCCATATACGCACATACATCCGCACATACGTAAATACAGACGTCACGAGAAAACTCGTCGTAATTAACTCGGGGGTGGTTGAAAAGAATTTTTCGGCTGCTTATATGTTGGTAGGTACATATGCACGTGCTAACAGGTCGAAAAAACTATTGAACATTCATTCGGGGGTGAGCAAAATCAAAATTTAGACTCAAATTTGAGTGATTTTTTTTTCGCGATCACAATACTTCCTTTACTACGTAAAAGGAAGTAATAAGACACAGCGCGTAAAATACTAATCTGTTTGTACTGGAAAGAAAAACTTTTATCGACAGTGCCAAATAGGAAGACTTATTCATCCCAGACAAAAACAGGTATAACTAAAAATTTTCTTTTGAAATCAGTTTGTCACCAACCAAAGTAGGGGGCCTATAATAACTACATGGTCCATAATTGGAATATTTACGTTACAGTTCTAAAATTTTCCACTTTATTTAACAAATGTACAAACTTGCATTTTAAAGCTACATTTTTATTAATTAGTATGCGCACTAACTTCAGCAAACTAAAAAGAGGACTTACCTGTACAACACAGATCAGCTCGCGTTTGCTTCCTGCATATTGATTACACGAAATATCAAAACATTACTCATTTAAAGCCTTCAAATATCGCGCAGGCAACCTTAATTAAATATTCTACATTGGTTTGAAGGCGGCCATGGGTCATCCATCAATAACTGAGGATGCTTGGTGAAAGCTGATTCGCTCAAATTAAGGCAGAGTTTCATGTTTCGATGCGGCACTACGATGTAGGTCTCGGGAGTACTATTAATAAACAATAAGATGTGAAACACAACAGAGTGACTAAAGTAATCCCTCGTTCGATAGCGCCGAGTTATATCACTCATTCGGATATACAACAGAACCAGACTAACGTAAGTCCATGTTTGTAACTTTTCAGGAGAGGGGAAAAATGATTGTTGGATGCATGCAAAATATGGGACTCGCGCTCTTTTAATGCTGCTAAATAATTGGAAGGAATTTGTTTCATAGAATACCTTAACCATGGGTCGATGCGGAATAAGATTCTACATACAATGCAATAATAAAGTGAAAATCGCCATTTTTGGACTGACGTCGTTCTGGTTCTGAGGTACAGATATAGCGTGTTTCGTCTGTTTAACGAAAAAATATGTAGGGGAATGTGGGGCAAAGTGAAATAGCTAAGTTTACCTGCCTGCTTCAAAATGAACAAATTGCGAATTTGCTCCGAACATGAGTGCACATTTGGAAAAAATAATGTATTTTGAGAACAACTTTCGTTGAAAGAATATTTTTTGTTTTTGGCAGTAGTTTTGCTCCTTTAAAAAAAGGTGTAAATTTTTCACCTCAAAAAACTATGGGGGCAAAATGAAAACTACAAAATTTTTGTAATGATACATTTTTTATTCAATGAATTACAGTAATTTTCAGCAAATGAATGCGTAAATAAAGGAAGAAATGAATCATTAATGAAAAGTTAAAAGAATAAATAAATGAACAAATAAATAAATGAATTAATACGAAGAAAAGAAATAAGTGAAAAAAATAGAGAATGAACAATAAAGTGAATGAATGAATAAATTAGTGAATTTATAAGCAAAAGAATGTGAATAAATTAATAAATGCAGAAATACGTACGAGATTTAGTAAAGTAATGCATAAGCAAACGAAATGAACTATTTCACTTTGCCTCATCCACTTTGCCCCGCGTGCACTTGACAAATTACATTGAACATTTAAAATCGAAACATGTCTAATTATGAACTAACTAAGGACCGCACAGGATATCAGTAGATCTCAATTAATAGTTAAAATGATAATTACAAAAATTTTATCATTTTATAATAGCAAGAAATATTTTTGAAAAACCACGAATATTACGATGAAGGTATCAAATTTTGAAAATGAATTGCATAATTTTTTTCGTTGATCTTTGAAGCTATTTGTTTTTTGACAGTAATCAACTATATGTTTAGAAACTTCGTTACAATTTTGCTAGATAGGTGGCGCCTCAAACTGTGGAATTATTCTGCTATTTCACTTTGCCCAACATTCCCTTACAGTAAAACTTAGATATAAGTTTGAGATCATTTAAGTGAGTGATAAAAACATTGTATTTCCAAGGGAGAGAGGAGGACCTTATTGTAACCCTTTATGGTCCGAATTAATTTGGCAACGAATTTTTACTTTTTTTTTTGTTTCTTTTAGTTGGAAACACTTCAAATAACATGTATGCAGAGTATAAAAATTCGAAAATCAGTAGGGTCTAAGGCCTTCTACGCCTTAGGGCCGCTAAGAAAACTGTTTCCGATCGCTGACACCAACTGTTGGCCTCTCAGCAAAGTACAAGGAATGGTACATGTAATACATCGCCAACTCGTTCATTTCGATCCATGGACAGCAGTTTCGGGCTTATTATGCCCTCATCAGCATGGAATACCAAAGTGAACGAGTTGGAGGCCTCTTATAGAGCAAAGAGAGCCGAAAAAAACTGGTAGCTAATGTGAAATTAGATTACCATCGAGCGACCGCACATGGGAACGGTACAACTCGTAAATTTTAAGGCAGAGCTCGGGTATAAAGCAGTGAGTAAGCTCTATAGATTATTTGCTCTATAAGAGGATTTTTGCCTCCAACTCGTTCACTTTCGTATTCCATGCTGATGAGGGCATAATAAGAGCGAAACTGCAGTCCATGGATCGAAATGAACGAGTTGGCGGTGTATTGTATGTTCCTGCCTTAGCCCTTGCTTAGGGGCGGTTACTCACTGCTTTATACAAGGAATGATACTTTCAAGTACCAGCAGGATTCCAGCTATTTAGGATTCACAATACTCAGTTAGTGCATGAGGTACTTCTGAATCCCGTCAGAGCATACAGGGTTAAACAATAAATAAAACTAAGATCTATTCGCAGTTTTTCTGAATTCTCCTCACATTAAGTTAAAAAACTTTGAATTCATGTTTTGAGTTTTAAAAAAAAACTTGAAATATTAGTGCCCCGGCTTTTTAATCTATATACATAAAAGACTACTTTTGTATGCGTATGACCGGGGTAAACTTCAAAACTCCTGAACCGATTTTAACCATTTTTTTACCGTAGATAGCTGCAGTAACAGGGAGCAGGATAATCTATAATTTATTTCTAAAAAGCTTAGTTTAAAAAAGTTATTATGGAAAATAGTAAATTTCATGTAATTTCCCCATTAAATGATTAATTTTTCAGTCCATTGTTGCAAAAATTTGGTTGCCTCACAACAACAATATTAATAGTAATCGTGATGAAAATGTGAACCAAGACTTCTCTGGAGTAATTTTGAAATTTATTGCTTTCCTAGGATTTTTAGATTCATCTGTGCCAATAATCGCTAACGAGACTAAATAAAAAGATAATTGATTTTGGCAACTGTTAGAGAACAGAAAATGTTTATAGTCAAAAAATTTCTAAGTTAGGTACATAAGATGTTTTCACCAATGTAGTCACAAGGATATAAACTAATGATGGGACTTATTTTACGTGTAATGTTTGGAAATACTTGACTCCAGTGCGATTGATTTTACAAGGTGCAGCAGAGAAACTTGCTGATTTTAATTGGATGCAAATTAGCAAGAAGTGATCAGAAAGTAGTGGGAATAGTCTCATTTTAAAGAGAGGGTCCTGAAGTTTTGTTATCTCATAGTTTAGTTGTCGCCATGCGTTGGACAAAGGAGCAACGAGCGTTCGCCGCCGAATCTTACTTTTGAAATAATCTTTCGGTGGTCGCCACTAAACGTACCTTCCGAACTCGATTCAAAATTCAGCCCGTTGTTCCCATTCCTGGCTGGAAATCGACTGTTTTGTGGGTGAAAACATTCAGGTAAAGCGAGAGTGTCGCAAACAGAGGCCCAGGAGGTCAACGGATTTCCAGAACCCTAGAAAACGTCGAAAAAGTGAGGGAGTCGTTTTTGCGCTCTCCCAGGCGTTCGGCGCATAAACACGTTGCTGCTTTGGGGATTTTTGATTGGACACTGAGACGAATTCTTCACAACGAACTCCAGTTTCATCCCGACAAACTTGCTGTGGTTCTCCAGTTGAGTGTTAACGTTTCCTTGAAAGGTGACGTACCGTGGCCGGCCCGCTCTTTCGATTTGACACTCTGTGACTATTTTTTATGGGGGTATCTCAAATCGAGCGTTTACAACGACCAGCCCCGGACCCTGCAACGCCTGGAGAACAACATCTGGCTTGCTATCACCAACATCCCATCAGTCGATATGCTCGAAAGAGTGCAACAAATCTAGGGTACATGAGTGCATCATTAACAGGGGCCGTCATTCTTCCCGGTTTAGTTTTTAAATCTAACTAATATAAAAATTCAGAATGGGTACCATATCTTATAAAAAGTAGTAAACTGATACATGATGTACTTTTCCCTTAGTTGACTTTTCAAGTCTGCAAGTTTCTCCGCCGCACCCTGTACAAAGCTTATAAAATTTCCCATTTACCTAAACATTATTTGTAGCTTGCATTTGTATTTAATGTGTGTAATACAATTTTTTAGTTTGTCCAGTCAGAAAAAATTGCCATTGTGTGTATAGACATGCACTTTAATGTTGAAATATTCATGAACGAGTGTCACTAAAACATCATACCCGGCCGAAACCCGGTCAGAGCCGGGTACTCGGCTAGTTAAAAATAAATAAATATATTTTTGAATTAGACAAGTTATTAAGCAACATTAAGAGCCTTGCCAGGTGGTGATTTGCCACGGAGTGAGAATTGCTGCTAAGTAAAATTATATTAACCCATTTATGCCCACTAGTCTAAAAACCGGACGCTTGTTAGTTACTGCATGCAAAAACCTGTAATGGGTAGGGTAAGTGCTCCAGTAGTCGGCCAGTCTCCAGTAGTCGGCCACAATAACATAAAACTCCTCATAAATAGTACATTTTTAATTCAAAATCAGATATTGCGCATTCACACATTCATGTACCTATCCTCAATCATCAACCAGTGGCAGTTAAGTTTTGGGTACTTTTTTTGAATGAGTAATGAGTCATTTCATTTTGAATGGTGTGCCCGTCATCCAAGATTGCGATTCTGCTTATTTTTCAGCTAAGAGGACACGTCTTCTTAAAATGGCCAATAACACTTATTCATTTAATTCTACTGTAAATTTGAGGGATTTTTATTTTAGTGGAATGTCTAACATAATGTTTCAATGAAAGAGCGAATTCCTGGTTAGACTCGATTGTTTTTTTAAAGGGGTGGCCGACTACTGGGTACAGAATTCTTCTGCATTTCCAATAGTCGGCCATGGTAGGCCGACCACTGGTTCTAAGCAGTTTGGATGATTTATCCAGTAGTCGGCCACATATTTAATGTAGCTTTTCATTCTTAATATGGGTTCATCAAATTAAAACTAAATTAACTTATTAAAATACAGCGACAATTTAACTGTTTTGAGTAAAAATACCTTTTCCAAAGTTTATTTTTCTCGAAAATAGTAATTAAATTGAATGTCTTAACTTCTTTTGACCACCATTTCGGCATTTTATTGCTCCTAGTGTTGTAAATTTAATTGAAAATTCTAAAAAAGAGATTTTTAAATACACATACGTTGAGTTAAGATTATAAGTTTTAATACTCATCTAGTTATTATCAAATGGTGTTTAAATAGTTTTTGTTATCAAATTTTATCTTAAACTCATGAAATTGGCGAAACGAGTGATTTGACTTCTATTGATACTTATTCGGCAGTTAATAAAAATTCCCCAATTATAGGGGATAAGATGCAAAACTTCAATAGTCACACAGGCTCAAGTTATTTAATGAGTGCCAAGCATGTAGTTATTCTTTCTTTTGCTATTATGCTTAACTTTTTGCTTTACTAAAGTTTCAAGACCCCTGTGCTCTATTTAGGAAAATTGTTGCAAATGTTGGTATATTTTCATTAATGATTCTCCCCTAACGTTTGACTTCTTTAGTTTTCTTCGCTAGAGGATTAGAATTGTGCTGAGTTAATTTCAAAACTACATGGTTATAAGCATGTTGCAAACTAAATTTTGGTTTGTTTTCAAGGTTATTCCTCGTTTACTAATATTCTTGTCGAAAGCTGTAAGATTTCTTTCATGACATCCCGAGTTCCATTTACTTCTTTATCTTATCTTACTTCAATTAGTTTAATACTAATAACCTTGCTTCAGTGGAACATTCTGTGCTAGATGAAGCCTTGATAGAGATTATTTTCAGCGCATTTTTGAATGTATTTTTACTTGCATAGTTTTGGAAGCAATCATTTCTGAAACTACACTTTTAGTTTTATGTTCCGTATGTTGAAATTCCGTTCTAATGAATGCGAACCAGTTAAGTGCCGACGTGATTATTGGTCACGAATTGTGTCGACTCTATTATTACGTCTTTATGTTTACATAAACAGTAAAGCAGTTTTTCATTTCTTGATTCTTTGGTCATTTATCACTAAAAACTGCTGTTCACTACAAAACTATTCCTGTTTTTTCACTTCCTAAGCAAGAACATTTTGTAAATTTAAAAAACTTCGTTTATTTTGTCCCTTCTTGCATCTTTAGTAAGTGCTGCTGAAATTCTTTTCTTCAGAAGAATTTTTTTTTAAATTTTCTTTTTGTTATAGACATATTTTTAGACGTTATTCAGAAAGAAAAAATACTTTTTTAGTGCGAGTTTTTAAAATAAAACTGTTTTTAGGCAGCAAAGGTATAAAACATTAATGTCCCGAGAATTCTGTGCTAATTGTACTGTCTAAAATTAGTAATGGTAGATTGACAGTTAGAGAAATAAGTATATAAGCACATAGTGTATCAAGAAGTACACTAACATGATCATCTACACAAATAAGTACCAGAGGTACCACGAAAAATATGACCAGACTGAGTATAATGCATCGCTGCAGGCCCGTCATTTCACGTTTTTAGAGGGGGGGGGGCAAAGGGTGCAAACACAATGTAATTTTATCGGAAAAAAGCAAACACCACGCCCATTTATATATTTATTAACTGATTTCTCAAAACAGGGGGGAAGCAATTGACCCCCCCCTGACCCCCCAAATGACGGGTCTGGTTCGTTGTAAGTTTCCCTTTGTTTTTTTTTTTTTTTTTTTTTTTTAATTCAACCCCCTATATCAGATAAGATCAATGATAATGAAGTGGTCGACTACTGGATTCAACGTGGCCGAGCACTGGATTTCTGTGGCCGACTACTGGAGCATTTACTAGTGTTGGCAACAGCTTGGACTTTAACATATTTTTTTTTTAATTTCTGAAACAAGTAGCTGATTCACTATCAGAAAGGTTCATTCTAAAGTTTTACCTTGTTTTTGTTGCTGTATTGATAGCTGAAAGTTCTAGATTAGCCAAGATCCACAAAAGACCTCTTAAACGGCCGACTACTGGAGCACTTACCCTATATCCTTTTACTAAAGCTGCTTTTACTAAAGCTGCTTATTTTTCATAAAACTAAACTATTTTAAAATGATTTGCTTAAAATTGATCAGAGATACCTTCTGTAATGTTACTTTGCAGAAGTAAAGTCAAGTAAGGTCGTATTTTGGTCACCTATCTGCAAACTACCCCATAAACAGGACGTTAAGTAACTTAACAAATATGGCAACGGCGAACTATTTTAAGCTTAAAATGTATCTAAACCATTCCAAGTAAGAGTTTTAAGTAGATAAAAATTGAAAGAAATTGTTAAAAAAGAACTTGGGCATAAATGGATTAACAAAAAAAAAGACATCCTGAATTGAAATTAGGTTTTTCGCATTGACGAAATGCGACAGGTGTGTGTAGGCATGCATATGTGTAGGCGTCATTCGCCACCATGCAGGACATGGGCATCACAATGTCCTGCATGGTGCCGAAGGAGTAAGGGTCAGCAGACGGTGTTGAAACAGAAGGACACCCTGATGCATACTTCGAGTTCAGTTTGGAAAAGGTACTACACGACGTGTGAGATCCCAAAAAAGACAAATAGCAATTTTTCATTGCTCAAAAAGAATACTGAGAGCTATCTTTTTTGATGCTTTTATTCAGTTATTTATTTTAATGCAGTCAAACCTGTATATCTCGAATTCAGATACCATAAAATCTTCGTTTCTCCCTTAGCCTTTCTTGGGGCAACCAAAATGCCACCCCCTTCGGGAACCACTGAGCTAAAACAAGCATAAAATCACGCAACCCAAATTTTACAGCTTTATCTTGTTAATATAAACTAAACTGAAATGAAATTAGTAGTTTCGAAAAACATTTAAAAGAGAAAGCACATAGAAACGCATTTTATCAAACAAAAAAAGATCGTTCCTAAATAAAATATCTCGAATTTCATTTTTAATCCGTTGCCAATAATTAAAAATGAATTAATAAAATGCTCTCATCAGTAAAGATTTAAATATGACTGAACTGACTAACTGTAACCTTGATTAGAACGTTAACATACGCATTTTAAAATAATTTCAAGGATCTGTGGAGTAAAATTTTAAACTTCATTGGTGTCACGTCTAAGGACTTTCGCGAAAACGGATTAGTTCATAACTTTCTGCATCGTGAAGGATATGGCATTTTCGCAGCATGGTAGAACGTGAGAATGAATTTCATGGAAATTAAATATTAATTTGTGTCGGTAAAAATTAATATTTAATTTACCACATCCTTGTACACGTTTTGTGCGGAAACTTCTGGTAAACTTTGAGCGAATTTAAAGTAAAATTTTAACTTCAAAAATTAAGTTCACCTACGTTTAGTTTTATGCTAACGTTTTCCGTTTTACATTAGCGATAATATATAAATAGCGAAAATAGCCATTAGATAATAATAATTACATAATAGCCATAGAAATAGCGATAATGGCGATTAATTCTAAAAGCAGGAGAATTTTCCATTCATCTATTAATGGGCTGTTATTATATAGTGTCAGATAACGTTTTTTAGACAAATATTATTGACGTTTTTATCTTATTTATGTTCATTAGAATGCAACCATTTTTATAGCAGTGCACCCTTTTTAAATCGAGGTTGGACAGTTCGAATTATTGGTTACTTCAAAAATTATGTTTTTTAATACAATAATTGGATGATATGCTTAACAAGCAGTCCTCTTTACATTTTGAGTGTTTGCGATCGTATGAAATCTGAAAATGAAAACACTTATGTTTCGAAAAATTTTAAGTACCCCTTAACATCACTGAATTTCGCTATAAAACACCGTTTTTTGATACTTCTGTGGCGTACGAGATGGACGGCGTGTCACCACCGGGAATAGAACCGGGGACGTCTGTGGTAGAAACCCAGTGCTTTGGCCGCCACACTTCCATTTCGAAATGTTTTCGGGAGATAGTCCCAAGTCTCTCTTTCCGCAACATCCTCAAAGTTCGTCTGTAGTTACGTCTTTGAAACTTCAATTTCGAAAACTGCTGGAGGAGCGAATTGCTTTTTCTGTTTTTCAAAAAGTAGATCGGGGACAGTCCTTAAGCCTCATCTCGTACCCTAACGTCAACAATTATCGCCTATAATTGCGTTTGAAAGACTTCAATTTCTAAAAAATTTCATAGAACCCCCCCTCCCCCCTCCCAAAAGGTATACGCCCAAAATGTCGCGGCCGAAATGTCGCCGGGAAAAAATGTCGCGGGCCAAAATGTCGCTGGTCAAAATGTCGCTAGTTCAAAATGTCGCGGGCAAAGATGTCTTCGGTCCAAAATGTCGCAGGTAAAAATGTCGCTGGTCCAAAATGTCGCAGGTCCAAAATGTCGCCGGGCAAAAATGTCACAAGTTCAAAATGTCGCCGGCCATAAATGTCGCCGGTCAAAAATGTCACGGGCCAAAATGTCGCCAGTCCAAATGTCGTAAGACAAAAATGTAGAAGGTCTGATATTGATACACTTTGTCCCAAAAGAAAAACAAACGAAAAGGCTTTTTATCACCAAATTAGCAAAAGATTGTTAATTGCTGTTGATGAACGTATGCGTTAACGATAGCATGGACTAAAATTTCTGAAAAATACTATAAAAAATTTACCCTTTCAGCTTGTAACTATTTCGAGCGTTTTCCAAGAAACAAATAGTTTTCAAATAAGCGTACGTTATTTATTTACAATAGCTTATTTCACCGTGACTCACTATCTACCAACTTAAAAACAAATAGATTAGCAGCCCAAGACAAGTTTAATTGTTAACGAAAAGAAAATTTAAGTGTTAAAAAAGAAGAAGTTGAAGAACAATGAAATGAATAAAACAGATATACAATGTTTGAAACTTGGCTATTGTTAAAATTTTTACATGATGGAAAGCAAGTCTAAATTATTTAATAATAGAGGTGTTTTCATTTTCTTCTACGTATAATGTGTAAGAGAAAGTATTGGAGCAGTGGAAAATTTTCAATTTGGAAGAATTTACACGTTCCGACGTGTGCTGAATTCAATTATACCATTTATTTTATTAAAGGAGATAAGTGTGTATCTGCGTAACCCATGTTTTGGGGGCGACTCTACCTCAAAACTTACTGTATGAATTAGAATGAAATTTGGTACATACATGTAATAATATGTGATTCAGTGTTGATTGGTTTTTGCCGCTAGTTATTCAAGGGAGTTTTTACATGCAAAAATGTAATGCAACGTTTTCAGCACAGCGTGATTACTATGTCTGAAGAAGGTTCAGATGTAATCAAGTAAAAAATTGGCCCATAGGAAGCGTTCAGACGATACGCCACAGCATCGAGGAAGCAAAGCAATTGAATTTTTTATTTTTCATTATGTGAGTGATGTATATCAAGAAGTAATGCAAGTATTCAGACAACATTTTGGTTGTAGAATGGTCATAAAAGGCGAGATGCTTATTCATTTCAGGCGTTAATCAGCTCAGACATGGCCTGTACCTTCGTTACAATCAGTATTTAAATGTGGAGTTGAATATGATACCATTATCCCTCTTGACATTTCACCTCCCTTCCACCACCCAGTTGTTACAAAAAAAGCAATAATTCCATGAACTTGCGTGCCCTGTTCTGTTCTCCAATGCGTCCCTAGTTTGATTTCAAACGTCCCCAACCTACTCTTAAAGAAAATGTTCTAGAAGAAAAATGCCGGCTGCGTGGTGATTAAACGATATTCCGTTTTTGAAAAAGGAAAAAAAAAAGCCTTTACAGCAAATTTATTAGTTTAATTTCTTTGTGTGATAAAAAAAAAAGAAATAATCCTAAATATAGTTTTAAAAAACTAAAAAATACGCTTTTAGAGTAAATCAAATTCAAAAGAAGATTTTCAAAACTGTTGAATATTCGCTAAGTTTGCTTGCACTTATAATATGCATTTTGCGGACGATCGATGCCCAACTCAGAATTAATGGTAAATGCAATATAGTTTAGCTTTTAGTATTAATAATGGTAGTATTAATATAAATTACTTTTACGTTTGTAAAGAACGTGAATTTTATCTTTTATTCAGAGTTACATGCATACAAACAAACAAACCCACATGTGAAACTAATAGAAGCGTATTAAAAAGGAAGAAATTTATCGTCCCTGGGCCCTAAGTACAGCCCCGAAAAAACTATATCATTACTTCGGTACTGAAATAATAAGCTTTAGAAGAAATCCATTTAGGTACATTTTTGTTAATAAATCAAGCTAATTTTCTAAACTGCTACGTTTTAAAAAAGTTACCAAACAGGTGTGTTTATTATATCGTGATAAGCTTATTAGTAAACTTGAGCTACATAATTAAGCTGCATTGAATTTGAATTACTGGCTACATTAAATCTGTACTATGAACTTAGCTTCATTTTGGAACGGCTATATTTCGCACTGGTGACATTTTGGATCTGCGGCATTTCGGACTGGTGACATTTTTGACCGGCGACATTTTGGGCAGGTGACATTTTTGACCGGCGACATTTTGGGCAGGTGACATTTTTGA
>JAXGGA010024477.1:0-11974 GCA_038373865.1 Uloborus plumipes
TTTGTTCATAATCAAGAAAAAAATGGCAACACCTTGATTTCTTTCCCGCTATTTAATTTCCTTCATGTTCTTGCAGACGACTTTAAAAAATCCAATATAAAATTGATATCACCAAACTAAAAAACGCTGTATCTTTTCCTGGGTGTAGTTAGCGATTAGGAGTTTTCAAAACCTTTGGAAGAAAATTTCCATTATGGGTATTTTTTGCGAGCTTTCCAATGAGACCAAAATCAAGAAGATCCAATAATTATTTCGGGTAGAAAGAGACATTTTAAGCCTTGGACAATTAGTAAGAAAGGTGTAACTTATTCATTTACCTTCGCATTTCGCTAAAGCTTTTCTCTCAATTTTATTTTTTTGCTAAAGAACTTTTGAACTCAGTTAAACCCTGTCATTGTGTGAAATAAAAAGGAAAAGCTTACATCTATTTGTACAGATTTAAAGTTTTGCACTAATACAAGAAGACTCATTGACATATCACCCTTTTCAAGACTAGAATACATTCGTTTGGTTGACAAAGTTTCTAAAATCTACAAAATATCTATTTTCTTTACTACAGTTGAGACTAGTACCATCCTCCAAAAAAGATTAAGGGTACACAAAATAAACAAATAAATACATTAAGCAGCAAGTTACTGCCCAAGCCAGGGTTAAGGCAGAACTACATTTAATACTCCGCCAGCTTGATTATGTCATCCAGAGACTGCAGTTTCGTTCTTACTCATTAGTTAGAACTCATCAGTCTGGCTTTTGTGAGCTGAATCGTACTATTGATGTGGTCTCTTGCTGGTGGGGTAATTTAAATTAGCTACCAGTTTGTTTGACTCATTTAGCTTCTTTAAGTTTTTTTTTTTTTGCCTCTAGCATGGCCGCCAGACTCCAGACTGATAAAGTATAATATGAAGAACCAATGCAGTTTCTGGATGACATAACTGAGCTGCTAATGTATTACATGTAAATGAACACATTTTTGTTTTTCCACTTTTTTCTTGTCCTTCCAACCTCTCGGAAGTAAAATAGAACAATTGTCTATAAATCAAAAAAGAATTTCAAAGTTTTTTTTCCTTTTTTTGAGTTTATTTTTCATTTGCATTTACAGATGTACAATGTTTTCACAAATATGTTAACTGAGAAACAATGACAAATGCCTTAAGCTCAGAGAATAAAATTTTTTCTTAAAAGATTATGTATAACCTACATAATGTTTGACTACTTGTCTTTACGCTTCTTTTTCTTCTTAGGCTCTTCCGGAAATAAAATAGATTCTGGTTCAGGTTCCTTTTCGTCCGAAGTTTCATGCTTCTTTGAATAGAATTCCAGTATCTATTACAGAAAATAAAAATTCAGAAACTTAGCAAAATATTCCTTTCATCATTCAAACAATATTTAAGCGATAGAGCACATAATTATTTTTTTTAAAAAGAATATATTTTAAAAAGCAATATTAAATAGTTCTTGAGCTTGTTATGCATCATATGTCAATTATTTTATCTTTTAAATTTTTACCAGGAAAAATACACAATGCTGCAAAAATAATACAATTGTAATGTAACTTGGTTTTAAATCACTTTTTTGTAGAGATAAAAATAGCCTGCTTTATAAATTAAAGCTATTTAAGTGACCGAAATTGATGTTCGCATGCCTATTAAAATCCACCAATCTCATGACACCTATACTATAAAAGGTGAATTTCCCGAAATACATTTTTCTAATTTGCTTTAAGGGGTCTAGAATCTACCATCATAGGAAAATTCCTATAAACGGATGACAGGATTTATCTTTAACAAGGATTTTCTTAACATATAAAAGTCAAACAATTTGGAATGGAAAACATTAAGGAATAATAGACTGTTCTGCTTTGTACCAGATCGAACATATTATTAGTTTATTCTGATGGTTTTAGGAAAATAAATGAAATTGACCTTTTTAAGAGAGAGTATCTTTCTAAGAATCCTTTTGTTTACCTTTATAACAGTACAGTGTAATATGTAATCAGGATTTTTTACTGACTAGGATAGAAACATGAGACTGAAACATATGAAAAGAAAATAGATATTCAGAGAATTGAACAGTCTCCAAATATTTCTCAAAATATATTCTTGGGCTTACAACCTCTAGTAATATTTACCAAGTAGCACCTTAGATTTGTTACAATCATTCACAGTTTAACAGAAACTTTTTATTAGGAGCTTTTGATGAATTTGATTGTAGACAAGGTAAAAATTAGAAAGTTACCATAGAACCACTGATCATGACACCAACATTAAAATTCTTTTTACTTGCACAGTCAAAACTGCTTTCATGAGGCTAGAATTAGTAGCAATGAGGTTAGTTTTAAATATAAAAACTTAGATGTGTGAATTACACCACAGAAGTCTATATGCCTGAAGAAAGGAAAAATTCTTGCTAAAGATGAGGATATTGTACTGTAGAATAAATGCACTTTGCACTAGATATACATTTAAAAGATTATATGCAGCCCAAGCTCATTATTGCAACACCTTGAGTATTTCCAACAAAATGGAGAGCCATAAGCAGAGACACTTTAACTGAAATAACTTCACAATTAAACAAAAACTTGCAACAGACTTACACCGGTATTCTCCACGTCGTTTTAACCGACGCTTAAGTTTTAAGCAAGGTTTAACACGAGGCTGCAAAAAAAAGCGTATTCTCCAGCCCGGCTTAGCGAAAAGATGCGTCACAACACGCTCTTTTTTAAGCTTCGCTTGTGCCCCCGACTTCGGCGGTTTAAGCGTGGGTTAAGCGTAGATTTCCTTCCCATCATCCTTTTCTCGCAAACAAACATGGACGCCAGTCGTTTGGATCGTGTAGAACATTTTGAGTTGGACTTATTTGAGGAATAAAACAAGACTCAGAATTAGTTAAAATGAAAAATAATTCGCTAACTAATTTTAAAAAAGACATTAAAATGCAGAATAAACCAGCAAATAAAACAAGCTGCAAAATAACGTAAAAATTTGATCCGTCAAGTAAACATACAGAAATAGAATTGAATGCTAAGTTGTAAAATAGTCGCTGTCGTATAGTGGTAGTTATTTATAATCTAAAAGAATTTATGAAATGATTGGCCGTATACAAATAAGAAAATCGTAAGTAAAAAATTTGAGCTCCAGAGTTCGAACCCTAAACTAAATAGGCAAGGTGTCGATAACCCTAACCGTAACAAAAGGAAGATTAACCCTAACGAGATAGAGCACATGGGAAAATAAACAGAAATTTTAAACTGAAGAAACTTATTTATTCATCACAAGGCATTATACAAATTATTTATCTGAGTTAATTTCATAAAAATCAAGTAAAACCGAGCTTAATAATTTAGACCAGAGATAGGCACAAGTAATAAAACATCACACGCCTAAATCAAACATTAAAAGTCTGCCAAGGGAAATTTAGGTTTAAAAAAAACAAGGGAAACAAAATATATATAAAAAGAAATGGAAAGGGAAAGAGTAAACTCACGGTACGTTCCAATAATTTACCTAAAGGGCAGATATGCCACAAAAAGGCATACCGCCCAAAAAATTCTAAACTACATCTTAAAATCTAAATCAGTGCAAAAAAGCCGAGACGAGAGAGAGAGAGAGATAAAAAATCCCGCTCAACACCAGGTTACAAAAAAACTAAGGAATTCGCCAAGAGCCGAGCCAAAGCAGGTTTCTCAAAACGGCGCATCGCCAAGACAGAGTAGAGGAGAAGAGGGGAAAAGTTGCTGTAATATAATGGGCACGACGAAGTGCCGGAATAAATAATGGTAGTTGACATGGAATTAATGAGGCGGAATTAACATCACAATATCTTTATTGCGACTCCATTAACACAGAAAAAAGGACAAGACATCAGCACACGGTTAGAACAGTTAACACTCGTTACAGTTAAGAGGCGTTGCCAAACACATACAACAAATTACATACATAAACAAATTGCTCCATAGAGGAATACATTACAATACCCTCCTCTACAAATTTAGTCGTACAACTGGTTTTATTTTACGTTTAGGACGTTCATTAACATTTAATTTTACAGGTGATGGATTAGGAATTACAGCATCTTTGTTACAATCAATTTCATTAGACTGAGAACAAATTGGATCTGACCCTACATCATCGGTTTCATTTTTGGGTTCTTCGGGTTCTCTATTGGCATCTTTGTTTACAATTAAATGTTTATTGACGTTTTTGCCAAAATCCACAAAATCAAACTTTGTATCACAAATACTATCTTTTTTTTCACTGATATCCTTAACTTCATTCTCACTCTTGTCAATAATTATCTGGTTCAAATGCCTTTTCCAAATTAAATCATCGTTTGTCAATTTACACATATAAACTCGATCTCCAAGTACTTCATCTATAGTACAACGAACCAACCCTTCTTATTTTGATTTCGATAATCCCTACATAATACTCTATCCCCTTCTTTAAAAATTTCTTCTCTTGAACCTTTATTAATCCCCATACCTGATTTATTTCCCTCTTTTAATAAATCTAATCTAGTCCTAACTTTATTCTTAAAAATTAAACTAGTAGGCTACCCCTGTAGTCACATGAACCGAATTTCTGTAATGAAAGAGATATCTGCTCATTAGCGTTTCAAAACTTACATTATTATTTGAAGGTGTTTTCAACAATTTACTTAAGCTACGCTTGAAATTCTTTACAGCATTCTCTGCTAACCCATTTGTGGCAGGATGAAATGGTGGTGATGTTAAGAACTTAATTCCATTCATATGCAAAAAATTTATAAATTTACCAGATTCAAAATATCTTCCATTGTCCGTTTCTACAACTTTTGGCAATCCAAAGCGTGCGAAACACTCTCGGAATTTTTCAATGCATGCGTCTGCTTCCATACTACTCATAATAAATGTTTCAACCCATTTCGAATATGAGTCCACAATAAGTAAAATCATTTTTCCCTTAATTGGGCCCAAAAAATCAGCATGAATCCTTTCAAAAACATAACTAGCTCTGTTTCCTGATATAATTTTACATTTCCATGGCTCTGGCCTAAATTCCGAGCAAAGACCACTGTTGTTGACGCAGTCCTCAATATCTGAATCCAAACCAGGCCACCAAAAGTAAGCTCTAGCATTACTTTTCATTTTGACCATGCCTTCATGAGTACTATGAAGCTCCCTTAAAAGTTGTTTTCTACATTTGGTAGGTACGACCACTCGATATCCCCACATTATTACACCCTGATCTACAGATAACTCGTCTTTTCTACTAAAGAATTTTTTTACCTCCTCATCAGTAATTTTCTGAGGAAAACCATAAGTTATGTAATTAAACAATTTTCCGAGAACTGGGTCTCTTCTTGTTTCCGATCTAATTTTAAATAGGTCCACTGGGACATCCTTCTCTATGAAATGAACATAATCATTCTTCTGCTGTTCCTGAACTACCAGAGGTTGGATACCTGGATAACGCGTCTGCCTGAATATTTGAACTCCCTTTTATGTACCTCAAATTATAATTAAAACCAGATAAAAATAAAGACCAACGTTGGAGACGACCTGCCACCATTGGTGGTAAAGCACGATTTTCTCCAAATAGTGCTAGCAGAGGCTTATGATCACTCACTAGCTCAAACTTAACCCCGATTAAATACTGATACAGCTTTTGACAAGCCCAATAAATAGCTAAAGCTTCCTTATGTATCATCGAATAATTTTTCTCTGCTGGGCTAAAAACTCTGGATATAAAACAGATTGGTCGTTCAGATGTATCTTCCAACACATGCGATAACACTGCCCCAATTCCATTTTGACTAGCATCACATGCTAACCTCAAAGGTTTTGACCTGTCAAAATGAATGAGAACCTGATCTGATGCCAATTCCTTTTTAGCATCTTCAAAAGCTTTTTGACATTTACTATTCCATTTAAACTCAACATCTTTTTGCAGTAAATCATACAGCGGTTTCATTTTTGATGCTAAATTTTTCATGAACTTTGAATAATAATTTATCATTCCTGCGAAAACTCTAACATCTTTCACTGATCTAGGACATGGGAAATCTAAAATACCCTTAACTTTTGCATCGTCTTTTGTCAAACCATTTTTACTAATCGTGTGTCCCAAATATTTAATACTATCCTTGAAAAATTCACATTTCTTTAAATTAATACGAAACCCTGCACTCTGCAATCTACTCAAAACAAGCTCCAAATTTTTTAAATGTTCCTTTTTATCTTTCCCCATAACTAAAATGTCATCAAGAAAATTAACTGTACCTTCTAGGCCTTGTAAAGTTTTTTCAATTACTCTTTGAAAAATTGCGCAAGCTGGCTTAGTTCCGAAAGGTAGACGATTTACCGTATGAATACCATAAGGTGTGCTCCAAGCGAGTAACTTTTTTGTTTCATCATCCAATACTAGTTGATTATATGCATTAGATAAATCTAACTTACTGAAATTTTGACCTCCCTGTAACGCTGCAAAAAGCTCTTCTATTCTTGGTAAAGGATGATTGTCATCTTTCAAATATTTGTTTACAGTAATCTTATAGTTTGCACAGACTCGTATGTCTTTACCATTAGCTTTCATTACAGGTACTAAGGTTGTTCCCCATTGAGAATTATCAATTCTAGAAATTGCCCCTTTTTTCTCTAAATTTTCTAATTCTGATTTAACTTTTTCTTTAAATGCAAATGGGATTGGTCGCGGTTTATGAAAAACAGGTTTTACATCACTTTTAACCTCTAAATGTATTTTTTTCCCGTTATATGTACCCAATTCCTCTTTAAACACTTCTGCGTGTTTGGACAACAATGACTGCAATTCTGAATTTTTTTCTACCGCAATTGTGTTTACATTGGCACTGCCAACTACAATATTGAAACCAAAATCATTTAAAACATTACGTCCTAACAACAATTTTTCAGATTGCTTTACAATTAGTACATCTACATTTTTTGAAATACCATTAACTTCCATCGGAACATTAATTTGTCCTTCTGGCGTTAAAATTTGTCCTCCATAGGACTTCAACTTAAGATTTGTACGTTCAAGTTCAAAATTTCGCAGATTTTTCTCATAAAAAGAATAAGGAATACATGTGACACCTGCACCAGTATCCACTTCCATTTTAACATTTTTAGTTCCTATCTTAATATTTAAAAACAGAGGATTAACATAATCCACTTCAACACTATACATATCCACGTATTGAACTTCTACATCATCATTAACGGAATTAACATTTACTTTAAATTTACAAACCTTTGCTAAATGACCTTTGCGTTTGCAACTACGACATTTAAACTCTTTGTATTTACATTTTCAAAAATCGTGATTACCTTGACCACAGTGAAAACATTTTAAATCATTTCGAAAATTCCCACTTTTTTTACACGATGATGTCGGCGGTACCGCTTTTTTCCTTCGCCGGTTTCGTTTTAGGCTGAACTTTGTTGATCTCTATTTGTCGAGCCTCCTGTAGTAACACTTCTTTGTTCTGAGCGAGTACCAGCAAATTGGACAGTGACGTGGTCAATCTTTCTTCACAGAAACGATCCAGGATCCGTTCGGGCCGCATTCCAGCAACAAACTTGTCTTTCACTCTCTCTTCTAAATTCAAACCAAATTCACATTCTGCAGCTTGGGTTTTCACCTTAACGTACCATTCCCGAACTGATTCTGCTTGGGACTGTCGCAACGAATCGAAAACAATTCTTTTCCGGTAAATCGAAACTGCCGGTTTAAATTGTTCCGTCAAAAGCGTTTTTAAGTTATCAAAACTCTTCTTGGCTGGCGTCTCAGGATCACACACATTCTTTAAAACTTTGTAGACGGACTCGCTAATCGTTGTTAGCAACACAGGGACTCGGCGATCATCTTCCACCTTGTTTGCGAGAAAATATTGCTCCAAACGTTCAATAAACACATTCCAGTCATCACTTAAATTGAATTGGCTGATAGATGCAACTATACCTGTATTCACAACAGTCACAGGTATGCTTGTCGATTCTGTCGTCATGACTCCGATTCAAAAACAAAACTACTTGAAAACATCAAATTTATTGGAACATTTTCCAAAAACTATCTTCACCATTCAAAAATGTTGACTCGTCGCCATATTGTAATATAATGGGCACGACGAAGTGCCGGAATAAATAATGGTAGTTGACATGGAATTAATGAGGCGGAATTAACATCACAATATCTTTATTGCGACTCCATTAACACAGAAAAAAGGACAAGACATCAGCACACGGTTAGAACAGTTAACACTCGTTACAGTTAAGAGGCGTTGCCAAACACATACAACAAATTACATACATAAACAAATTGCTCCATAGAGGAATACATTACAGTTGCCAAAAGCGATAAATGATTAAACAAGCGTGAGAGCAGTAGTTCTTCCAAACCGCAACATGCCAATGGTCAAAATATCCCCACAGTTGGTGCATCGGACGAAGCGTTCAGAAATGCAACATTTTAATTCATGGTGCAACATAATTATAAAATTGTATAATTAAATAATGTTGAAATATATTTTTGTAACACCATATGATAATTTTTTGCAAATGATAAATAAATTTTTGCACCTGAATTAAAATGGGGGTTTTTGTTTTTAACTGCATTTTGGTATAATTTCATTATTCAGCCTATTGGGATTTATTTTGTGATTTTATTTATGTTAAAATGGCTCCTCGTAAAAATAGACAATCGAAGGAGAGGGAATTAAATGACCTCTCATTATCTCTTTCTACAATGGTAAACAATGAAGATAATGAAATTAGAAAACAAAGTTCTTCAAAATCATTCCAATTTACCATACAAAATTTTACTGGAGAACTAGACAATGTAGACTGGTTTATTAGTCAGGTAACAGAATTAAGTAAACTTAATGGATGGAGTGATGAAGTCACCCTTTGCTTTTTAAAAAGTAAATTAGGAGGTATAGCTCAGAAGTACTATGCGAGCTCACCATCTTGCACCAACATTAAGACTTTTGCCGAGGCATGTGACAAATTGAGAAATTATTTCAAATGTCAGGAAAGTGCAGCGAGTAATTTGTTGGCTTTTCAATCTATTAAATTGCTTGATGGAGAAACCATTCAAAATTTGGCGTACAGATTGGAGGTCATGGCACATAAAGTGTACCCCTTCGTCACAGATAGCAAAGCCTTGTCACAGATTAAATCAATTCAATTTTTGGCTGCGCTACCCATTAGTTTAAAAGAAAAGGTTATAGGCGAACCGACCGACAATTTTGAAGCATTGGTTCAAAAGACCCAACGTGTTGCAACTCTGCAACAAGCTCTTTCTCAAGCTAATGTTATGACTTGTGCTGCGGTGTATCAACTTCACCAGAAGGATGAGGTGCACGAATTAAGAAAGCAGGTAGAAAACCTGTCTTTAATTGTAAAAGCACAAGCGACTGCGTGCGGGCTTTGTAAACAACCCCATGCACTAAAAGAATGTGACCTTTTTAAGGCTATGCTCCCTAACGGTGACCAAAATATGGTACACCAGAATGTAAGACCTAAGATTCCACAAGGTTTTAACCAGGAGAATAGGCAACATTTTAGGGGCAATTTGCCTTTTTGTACTTTTTGTGGTCGAAATAACCACTTTATGTCAACCTGTAGGATATATTTGGCACAAAATAGAGGGCAATCGGTGCCTCAGGTTTTTTTTAGAAATGAACACGGTACAACTCAGGATCAACAGTTTCAATCAAATCCTGCGAATACAAATAGAACATTTAGAGGCAGAGGATCTTTTCAACCCGAGAATTTAAACTCCAACAGAGGCAGATTGTAGGTGACAGTTCTGTCTCTTTGAGAAATGATGGGTCACCACCAGAAATACATACTGGCAATATTAGTTATGGTAATAGAAATAATCATTGCATAAGTAATAGTGATATTAAAAATGAAAAATGGAATAAAAATATGAAAGATAAATGTTTTGGAATAGGGGAAAACAAGGGAAACTTGAGTGAAAATGCTGGGATGAGTACTATACAATTTGATACAAACTGGCCCCAAACAAATTGGTAAATGTGTTAAATTCTGGTCCTTTGCCAATTATTCCTGTGTTGTTTAATAGGGTGTCATGTGAATTTTTGCTCGATTCAGGGTCTTCGGTGTCATTGATTACTAAACATGTTTTTGAAATGATTAAAGAACATTCAAAAGTGAGGTATTTATCAAGAACAGTACAAATTCGCACAGTTAATTCACAATTGTCGTTCTCGGCATGTGTAGAAATGTCATTTAAAATTCATAAAGTCTTTCACAGACATGTATTCTATATTGCTGATTTTAAAAATGACCATTATGATGGTATTTTGGGATTTGATTTCTTAAAAAAGTATAATGTCATTTTGGATTCTAAAAAGAATATTGTAAAATTTGAGAATTTTTACTTGCCTTTAAATTTTTCCAGCCAAAATGAAGTAAATAGCTTGTCGAAGGAAAGTAATGAAGTGGTCTTAGCGCGAAAAGTGATTGTACCACCTGGGGAATCAGTCCAAATTCTGCTAAATAGCAAAGGTAACATTTCTGATAATTTAGTTTCTTTTACACCTACTATTCATGAATATAACATTGAGTTACACCACTCTCTGCATAACATACAAAATAATCAATTTTCTACTTTTGTCACAAATTTAAGCAATAAGACTATTCACATTAACAAGAACCGAATAATGGGGAAAATTGATACAGATATTGAATTAGTGAATAATTATGATAAAGCAGGGAATAAGGGAGTTAACGAGGAAATTTGTAATGTTATTACTGCTTCGGATGAAATTATTGCTCTTAGAAAAGCTGAATTGTCTCCAGCTGATTTTCAACTTGATCATTTGGAACCTGAACAAAAACAAATTTTCCTTGACCTATTAATGAATAAATTTCAAGCTTTTTCAAAATCAGTTAAAACCCTTGGCCATTGCGACAGGGTGGTTCCACAGATTACTCTTAAAAATTCAAGTTCTCTGAAAACCCTTCCTTTTCCTGTCCCTCAGGCACTTCAACAAGAACTAAGAGATCAAATTAATGAGTTATTAGAAGCTCAAATTATCGAACGTGCAAATTCGCATTGGAGTGCTCCACTTCTACTAGTTAAAAAAAAAATGGACCCCTCGGATCCCTCGGCAAAACCTAAATATAGAATGGCACTGGATCTCAGATTATTGAACTCGGCAATACAGAATTCAGCATACCCACTCCCCCGGATTTCCACACTAATCAACAGCATTTCAGCTTATAAATATTATTGTGTGTTAGATCTGAAGAATGCTTTTTGGCAAATTGCCCTCCCTGAACACTTGCAAGATTACACTACTTTTGTTACCCCATTTGGCTCATTCAGATCAAAGAGGATGGTTTTTGGGATAAAGACAAGCGCTTCCACATTTCAGGAACTCTCCGATTCCCTGTGTCAGGAGTTACAATGTAAAAACATTACTGGTATTTTTTGCTATATGGATGACTACATTGTCTGTGGAAATTCATTTGATCAGGTTCTTGAGAGAGTTACGGCATTGTTAGATGTATTAATTGCTCACAACATTACCCTGTCTCCATCCAAATGTGTTTTCTTTAAAGATGTGATAGATTACTTGGGATTTAATATATCTCATAATTCACAAGATTCAACTTCTCGATAATCCACATGCTAGGTCTTTTGTTGTGCATGTTGACCGGCTAAGGGTAGCCCCTCCTAGGAAACACAATTTAATTAGTCCACAGGGAGTGCAACCTCCTACTGTACCTAAATACTATTTACGTTCCCATTCATAAGCTATGGTAGGTCGCTCGGGAAAATTTTTGTTCTTGAGGACATGTCTGTGCCAGTGATTTTTTAGTATTGTGTTGTTATTGTGGTATGTTTAGTCGTAATATGCAGTATGTATACTGCTCTTTCTCTCTTATATAAGAAAGGGGCTTGTTTACAATTGCGTCCTAGGCAATTGTGGTAGTTTTTTTTTT
>JAXGGA010024478.1:0-11971 GCA_038373865.1 Uloborus plumipes
TATCTTTTGTGCTTTAAACAAGACATATTGATTCGTAAAAATTGAAAACTTTAATTTCTTTGGACTGTTTTAACCAAAAATTATCATTTTTAATATTGGAGTTTACAGAAATCTATTGTCATTTGGCAAAACAAAAATGCTTCTAAGAAACCGTCTTAGCATCCTTTGTCATTTAGAAATTTTTAAATGAAAAACTCTAAAATAAAATAATGACTGATTTGATTTGTTTTTTTTTTACTCGTTTTAATTGTAGTATTTTACTATGTTTAATTTTAAATTTCACTAATAATATTTTGTATATTTTTTATATTTACTTACTTTTAATCTAATCTTCCTCTGTGTAATTTTTAATTTCACTAATAATACTTTGCGTAATTTTAATATTTACTTCCTTTAAATCTAATCTTTCTATATGTTATTTTAATTTTCACTAACAATACTTTGTACAGTTTTAATATTTACTTTCTTTAAATCTTTGTCGAGGTTAGCTTACTTTAATTCCCTTTTTATTTTTTTGAACTGTCTTGCATTTGCCAGGAAGAAAACATGCCATTTGTAGCAAACCTGGACACTACTTCACATACAAAAGAACAAAAATTTAATAGTTAGTATGAACCAGTGTTTTAATTTTTCCCTCACTGTGATCCTAAGTAGCATCAACTCATCGGATTTTGCTCGTCCGATCAACAAACTCCTCGTAAACTGATCCTGTAACGCACGATGACATCGTTCCGATCAGTATCCGAGCACGGTTTTCGATGAGCTACTTTTCATCGGAAAGCGATATCCTTCCGATCAACTTTCCCGATGAAAATAAGATGAGTTATATTCCATCGGAAAACGATATCCTTCCGATCAAGTTTCCCGATGAAATTTCTCGGCACGGGACTGTTCTGCTCGTAAATTGCTCCAAATCTCATCGTATTCTCATCGGATTTTGCTGCTCGGATTCTGCTCGGCCGATGAGACATATTGGATCATCGGCCGATGAGAATTTCATCGGGTTTCGATGAATGGCCGATCATCGACCGATGAGATGATGTTGCTAGGGTATTGTAAGTTTCCTATAAAAATTGGTTTAAATATTTTTTAACTTTTTTTTTTTTGCATAAAAGGGAAGAAGAGAGTTACAATTGTAAATTTTGCTCATTTTCAAACTTCATAGTATGCAAATTTTGAGTTTGACGTCGAAAACGACTCTAGCTGTAGCGAATGAAATTTCACCCTCACTTTACTATAAGATAAGGCAGAAAAGAATAATCGACGTTCTGTAAAAGCATTGTTCCGATGTGTGCCATGTCTCAACGAAGACATTTGACCAATTCAACAGCTTCTAAAGTTCTTGGCAGACTTGAAAGAGGCCAAACACAAGCCGAGGTAGCAGAAGCCATTGGAGTATCTCTAAGTGTAGTTTCAGGGTCTAGAACCATTTTCTAGAGACTGCAAGTGCTGACCATAGATCAGGACAAGGACGTAGACCAGCTACAACGCCCAATAAAGACCGCTATTTAGCTTTATCGACTCGGAGGCACCGAAATATGAGTGCCACTCAACTGCAACGACAACTTTGCTCGGCTGCTGACACCCGTGTTTCAACACAAACTGTTCGAAATCGACTCCACGCCGTTAGCATGTATGCCAGTCAACCAATAGTGTGTGTCAGATTAAGTGCAAGTCGCCATCGTGCCCGTAGAGAGTGGACAACGGAGCACGTTAGTTGAGGAAGAAATGAGTGGTGCAATTTACTCTTCTCTGATGAGACCCGTTTTTCCCTTCATCCTGATAATAGGCGGGTTTTCATCTGGGGGGAACGTGGCACAAGAAATAATCCAGTATTTTTGCGCAAAACTGTCAGATTTGGTGGTGGAGGTGTGATGGTATACGGTAGCATTTCCATTGATGGTCTACCGACCTCCATATCTTCCGGAATGGAACTCTGACTGGTGATCGATGTAGGGATGAGATCCTTAGACCTATCGTTGTCCCTTACGCTGCAGCAATTGGAGATGACTTCAATTAAACGGACAACAATTGGAGGCCACATCGTGCTTAATCGGTGAATGATTTTATTTTTGAAGAAAAAAACATACGTATGGAATGGCCAGCCTGTTCTTCGGATATGAACCCAATAGAGCATGTTTGGGACATCCTAGGAAGACAAGTGGCTGTACGCCTATCACCTTCAGAAACTTTCCAGGCACTCGAAAGAGCTCTTCAGGAGGAGTGGGGCAGAATGCCCCAGCCCCTCAATACCCTCATTGAGTCCATGCCTCAGAGGTGTTTAACATTGCTTCCCCGGATACTAGCTGTCCGAGGAAACCGTACCCTCTACTAAAAGTGGTTTTCTTCAAAGGAAACCCTTTTTTTATTTGTTTTTCTAATTTTCAGAAAATGCTTTTTTTCCCTTTTGTACCTAAAAGCTGAATTAAAAGCATTTTTTTCTGCCAAATAAATGTAATTTTTATCTCTTATAGCTTACTACGTGTAGTCGATCATGTATCAATCAACCAAAATGGTCTTTAGGTGCAAAATCAACCCAAAATCTCAATATCCTTTAATTGTTTTGAGCAGTATATATATATATATATATATAATATATATATATATATATATATATATATACAGGGGTTGGACAAAAATATGGAAACACCTTGTGAAATGCATGTTTGAAAAGAAAGATTGATTTTAATGAAATGTGTTGGTGGCAATGGCGTTTTCGGTTACTGACGTCACCTGTACACCTTCATAAATATGCTGAACAGTTCAGTCGTAGTCGGAGCACATGTTATGTCAGCTTGTGTTTGCATTATGTCAGAGTTAACAGACTTCGAACGTGGGCAAATTGTTGGAGCACGTATGGTAGGGGCTTCGTTAAGCAAGGTAGCCGAGGTGTTTAGGGTTTCAAGAGGTACTGTATCGAAGATTTATTCTGCATATTTGAAATGCGAAAAAACATCATCCGCTAAATCGCAGTGTGGACGTGTGTGCTAAATAACCGTGACAGACGATCATTAAGGGCAATTGTGACGAAAAATAAAAAGACCACAGCTGCAAAAGTTACTGCTGAAATGAATCTCGTGTTACCAAGCCCTGTGAGTACCAAAACAATTAGAAAGGAGCTTCATAAACAGGGAATTGCTGGCCGTGCTGCAATTGAAAAGCCATTCATCAGTGATGCTAATGCCTGTAACAGGAAAAAGTGGTGTTTAAGTCATAAAGATTGTACTATAGAGCAGTGGAAGAAGGTAATATGGTCTGATGAGTCTTCTTTCACATTGTTTCCTACTTCTGGCAGAGTTTACGTCTGGAGAACGCAGTCTCAACCCTATAATACAGACTGCTTGTTGTCAAGAGTGAAACATGGCGGGGGTTATGTTATAGTTTGGGCAGTGATATCATGATTCTCTGCTGGCCCCATGAGAACTCTGTCACGGCACATGACTGCCAAAACCTATGTGAAAATTTTGGCCGATCAAGTTCATCCCATGGTTCAAACTTTGTTCCCTAATGGTGATGGTGTCTTCCAAGACGACAACGTCCTGTTCACACAGCCTACGTTGTCCAGGACTGGTTTTCTGAGCACGAGGATGATTTGTTGCATCTCCCCTGTCCACCACAGTCACCAGATCTGAATATTATCGAACCTTTGTGGTCCATATTGGAACGGAAAGTGCGTTCTCGTTATCCACCGCCAACATCGTTATCTGAACTTGCCACCGTTTTACATGAAGAGTTTTACAATATTCCCTTGAATGACATACAGGAACTGTATTTATCCATTCCGAGAAGACTGCAAGCTGTTTTTAATGCCAACTGGTTTCCTACACCCAATTAGGTAAGGAAACGTGTCGCTTTCAAGGTGTTTCCATATTTTTGTCCAACCCCTGTATATATATATATATATATATATATATATATATATATATGGTCTAATACATATATATATATACAGGGTGTCCACTCCAATCGTGGACCAATAGCTAATTTCTAAACCGTTAGAGATAAGCATATAGTTTATTTAGGAAAAAATCTCCAAATTTTGAAAGAAATTTTGGGTCTATTCAATGTTTTTCAAAAAATCAAATTTTGAAAGAGTTACGAAATTTAAATTTTTATACAGCCCCCCAGTCCTATCAATCATATTTAGTAAAACATTCTTGACACTGTAACGTTTAAAACTAAAAAAAAATCACTCCTCTACCACAAAAATTGACCGATTTATGACGTTTTGAAAAATCAAGATTTTGCATTATTTCATGACGTCATAGAGTGATAGCTTAAGGGGCCGTATGCGAAATCCTTCAAAATCTTGATTTTTCAAAACGTCATATCTCGGTCAATTTTTGTGGTAGAAGAGTGATTTTTTTTTAGTTTTAAACGTTACAGTGTCAAGAATGTTTTACTAAATATGATTGATAGGACTGGGGGGCTGTATAAAAATTTAAATTTCGTAACTCTTTCAAAATTTGATTTTTTGAAAAACATTGAATGGACCCAAAATTGCTTTCAAAATTTGGAGATTTTTTCCTAAATAAACTATATGCTTATCTCTAACGGTTTATAAATTAGCTATTGGTCCACGATTGGAGTGGACACCCTGTATATGTATTAGACCGTCCCAAAATTGTATGGTGAAAAAAAAATTTTGGAATTTGAACTGGCATACCGTGCATTATTGTGACATTTGGTATAAATAACTATTTTACAAAATTTTAAGCTATTTGAAGATTATTAAGTGACAGCTCAACATCATTAAATATTTCAAAAACCTAATTTATTTTTTGTAAAATTTACTCAACACAAAAGCATTTTTTCGATACTTTTCTTTTAACAATATGCAATAATTACAATCTCAAATACACTTTTTGCTAAAATTACTTAAAAAAAATTTTTATACACCAATGCTACTTATTTTTCGTTATGTTTGAAAAATGAGCCAATGTTGCTCGTCATTAGTAAATTGCAAATTGAAACCACTTGCTAATTTAATTTGCTTGCTTAGCACAATTATTTACTACCTTCAATGCAGACAGGCCTGTTATTTAGGGGGAGGTGGCTGGGTGGTCAATGCCCCCCCCCCCGACTTTGAGAACTCAATGTGTTTACATTTAAGTGGGCATGGTTTTTGTTGTTTTCTGGTGAAATTGTATTGTGTTTTTACCCTTTGCCCCCCCCCCCCCTGGAAAAACTTGAAATGACGGGCCTGAATGCAGACACTATTTACTTAGCTTGATTGTAATTATTCCTTTCAGCCCAAGTACGAACACCAACTGACAAAATTATTATCCAGTTTCATTACAGCTGATTCTAAATCCGTTCTTTCACAAAATATTGTAATGTTATTCTGAAAAGATTCAACGTGGTTGGCTTCTAGTCTTTTAAGACCCTTTTTGGTTTTTGGAATCTATAAAGCTTTTACTATGGCAGCTTTTTCCTTTGGAGGCACACGATCTGTAAAAAAAAGCTAATCATACCAAATTCTCACTTAGCTATCAAAGTTTTCCTTTAAGTTTTTAATGAGTGCTCTAAGAGCCACTTCACTATCAATTTCTGTGTATAGCTCTAGTATTTGTAAAAGATGTAAGTCATTATGAGGCACATTGCAGCTACTGGGGGTACTGAGCCACAATTTTGCATATATTGTTGTCATGAACAGAATTCTTTTTAATGCTAAAATCTCATAAGATGCTAATTTGTATTCCTTGTGAAGGCACAAATTCTTCAAGCAGTAAACTACTTTTGCCATCCATCTTGCCCTGTGATAGGCACCTGGGAATTAAACATACAACCAGGAACATGATCTGTATCACCAAGAGAATACAAATACAAAGACCAGCAACAAGCTCTGGGCCCGACAGGGCTGGTCCTAGTCAAATTATAGACCCCAGTGAAGATCAATGGCCCTCTTAAAACTATCTACTCCCTTGCCTTCTTTCCGTGCAAAAATTTAACCCTATAACATCATTCATTTTGATAAATTTAAACAACTGAATCATGTCCCCTCTGGTTCTCCTTTGCTCAAGAATATATACAGGGAGTCCCAAGTCAACCTTCATGACCTCTATTTCCTCAACCGTTCATCCTAGATGCATACTTCCAAATGCAAATTTGCTCGAAATGAGGTAGAGATTTAAAATATTGAAAGTTTGAAGCGAAAAAATAATTCAATCAAAAAATACAAAATCTAACTTTTTATAAGAACTCCGGGTCCCCAAACTTATATTTAAGGAAAGAATCTACATTGAAAAATAATACTAACACAAAAAAATGACATTTGTGCGATCAAAATTCGCGGAGATATTCGAGTTTAGGGCACATAAACAAATTGACAAAAGAAAATTTTCGAATAACGAGCTTTTAGATTAGGTACATCAAATTTGTTTCGTCCATGTCAGAAAACATTCGCTTCTCATTGTTTTCAAAAATAAATACAGATGCTACAAGATAATACAAAACTTAACAAGACAAGGTAAATTACTATACAATTTTATACAAAGATATTAAACACACAAATATGTGAAATCTAAGAAATAATATACAAAATTAAACACAGAAATTTTACATTGCTTTCTTGCAAATAAAAATAAAAATAAAAACAAAATCTGCGAAAACAATGTGTTAGAAATGAATATCATTTGTTTTAATCGATTATAATAGCTTCTCAAAATGTTTTCCTTCTACTAAAATACATAGTTGAATGCGTGATAAGAATTCTGATTGTACGTTTTGAAGCATTACTGGAGTGACACGTTTCGCAGCGCATAAAATGCGCAGTTTTTTAAACTTTTTAATAACTTTTAGTTAAATATATTTTAGGAAAATAAAGAATATTTTGTTATTAAAGAACTCTGAATGGTACGAATTTCGCTTGTATATGGCCCCCAAAATCACTTAAAATAACGCTAGAGCAAAGTGGCATAAGTCATAAAGTTTCATGTTTCGTTTCTCCATGGATTTTGTTCGCACAAATGTCTTTTTTTTGTGTTAGTATTATTTTTCAATGGAGATTATTTCCCTAAACATAAGTTTGGGGGCCCGGAGCCCTTATAAAAAGTTAAATTTTTTATTTCTTAACCAATTATTTTTTTCGCTTCAAACTTTCCAGATTTTAACTCTCCTCCTCATTTCGAGCAATTTTGCAAATGTAAGTATGCATCTAGGACGAGCGGTTGAGGAAATAGAGGTCATGAAGGTTAACTTGGAACACCCTGTATGTTAAGCATTCTATGTCTGGAATCATAGTCTAAATTAGAAAATTCATTCACTAACCTTGTAGCCCTCCTTTGTACTCTGTGGTGTTATATGTAGAGAAAAATACAACGTTTACATTTGCTGTTAGTTTTAAAAACTCGAATCACTTTAACAAAATTGCTTGCTTTTGATTCAATGTCCAATCTTGATGCAGCTTCAATTGAAGAGTCAAATAACATACTTTGTTGTTCTCCTGTTTTTGCTTTCTCTTCTTGATTTCTCTTATTACCTTTTTTTGTTTGTTGCTTTTCTTGCTAGTTTTTGAAATGTCAGTTTTCGCCTCTCATAAAATTCATCCTTTGCCCTACTTGATCCTTCCAAACTTCAGGTATTTTAATGGTATATTCACTGTCTGCCTGCATAAGAAATATCAAACATTTTTTCTTCAATTCTTCATTAAACTTCTTTTCGATTTGTCACTGCCTCTCGGATGCCCTCCTATGTTTATTTTTATACATTTTGATATATTTTTCAAAGATCATTTTCAGTTTGGTCACAAAGTTTGGTTTTTGCGTTATCGTTAAGCATCTTTCTGACTATGTTAAATTTTTAATCTTTAAATCATGAAATAGCCGGCCCAGTGCTTCACCATTTGTTGGTTATTGGTTGTTATGATGGATATCAAGAACTGAAACACGTTGTTCTATCAGCTATATTTCAGTGTGGATATGATATTGTGAAAACTACTTTTGAATTCTGCATACCACTTATTGTAAAATTAATATAAACACCATGCACTGTTATTTACTATAGAAAATATTCATTAAAATGAAACTTACTTCTGAAAAATATAGAAAATTAAACTTAATCAAAAATGAATGTAATGTAAGCTTTAGTTCTTATGTAAAATGCTGACATACAATTTTAACTCTAGAGCTGTAGTAAGTCGAGAACAAAATGGCAATGTTCCGTTTACCTAAGATGGCGATTATTAATTACAGTTTCAGAGTTCTGAAAACACTGAAGTTAACAATAACTGATAAAATTTAATGTAGAAAACATTCTGCTGTAAACTATATTATGCTTAAAATGTACAAACTAATGAATAAACAATAAAAAATATTTTTTAAATATTTGTTGCATCGTGCATATTTTGTACCGAAAATATTGCATAAAAATGATTTTGGGTGCTCATGAGAGGTCTGTTAATATTAAAGTATGTATCTAAAATTTTTACCACACCTTTGGAATGTCATTTGGCACAACTTCAATAGGTATGCACATTTTTTGGGGGAGGGGGACGGTCTAATATATATATATATATATATATATATATATATATATATATATATATATATATATATATATATATATATATATATATATACTAGCAGAACGCGGCAGACGGACGTTGTTCTGCCTAGATGTATATTTCGTCTCCACATGGTGTTTTGGATGTAAAAATCTATAAAGCGTTGTTGAAAATAGGCATGAAAGATTTTAAAAATTCTAAATCAAGCAAAGTTCAAATTACGCACTGAACAATCTACAAATAGGCCACCAATTATTTTTATAAAAATTAAAAAATACTGAACAATGAAAAACTTTACACATAATTTGACTTTAGATAGGAATTTTATTTACACTTCAAGACGAAGAAGCTCTCCACAAATCGTGTAAAAGAGATCTTCGTTTTGAAAATAAAATATAGAGACACATAAAATGTATAATGTGACAGGACCATGAATAGCTCTTTTAAATTAATTAAAAAGGAGAGAGAGAGCAGTAAATAGTAAAAAAATGAAATTGACATATTTACAATAGAATGCGACTGGACCACAAATAGCTTCTTTAAAGTTATAAAAAAAGCACCAATTGCTCCTTCAAAAAAAAAAAAAAAAAAAAAGAAGAAAAAAAAAAAAAAAAAACACGGTGAACAGTAATAAAGAGAAATATACATATTTACAAAAGTAGACCATCAATTGTTCCTTTAAATTCAAAAAAAAAATAAAGAAAAATTAACGTATGTACAATTACGTTGTAAAAATGCACTGATCAATCCAGAAAAGTAGACCATCAATTGCTTCTTTTATTTCAAAAAAAAAAATAAGAAAAAAAAAGCACGGTGAACAATAATAAAGAGAAATGTACAAAAATGTATCCACAAAAGTAGACCATCAATTACTCCCTTAAGTTCAGAAAAAAAGCATGGTGAACAAAAAAAAAAAAAAAAAAAAAAATACAGATGTACAGTTATGTGGTAAAAATGCACTGATCAATTCAAAAAAGTAGACCTCAACTGCTCCCTTAAATTAAAAAAAAAAAAAAAAAAAAGCGGTGAACAATAATAAAGAAAAATTTACATATGAAAAATTACGCTGTAAAAATGCACTGATCAATTACTTCTTGGCAATCTGAAATCAATTTGAATATTATATTTGGCGCTAAATGTACATTATTCCGTAAGGCGTTAAAATAATTTCCAACATTGCGGTATATCATAGCAAATAGTATGGACATGAAAACGAACTATTGATTGGATGTTTGGCGAGAAAATATAGTAACATACTTTGATTGAAAACAGCAATAGGTATAAAGAACAAAATAGAGTTCGTCTGGAAAATAATGCATGACATCTAAGCCTCTGCAAATCTAAAGGAGTTCCGAAATATGAAACTGAATCTCATTTGTTTTTAAAAAAAGATTAATCTGTTAATCAAATACCTTTTTTATCCTTTATACTTGAGATAGTTATTGGGAAAACTTCCATTATTGAGGGCTCTTGGCGCGATTTAAAAGATCGCCAAATTTACGGTAGCAAGCAATTCCAACTATCTGTCAGAGAGTTGAGTTGATACACTAAATACTCGATTGGATTGATGAAAGCCTTCGAAAATGGAGTTTAAAATTGAAATTACAAAGACAGAATCAGGACTAAAATTGAAATTATAAAATAACTACCCATCGGATTTTGTTGAAACTGGTCTTTAAACCTTCCCAGTACCAAAAGGAACAAACGGTGAAAATTTCAGCCAAATCGCCCGGGTAGTTTCTGAGATCTTAGGGAACACACACACACACACATACACATATACACATTTACCAACATTCATTTATATATATATATATATATATATATATATATATATATATATATATATATATATATATATATATATATATTATATATGATGAAATTTTGCGATTATGCACTTATAACACTCAAAATTTTAAATCGCTACTAATAACATCTACAACATTTTTGAGTAGGTTAAAAAGAAACCCTGCTTCGAGGAATTGCGCATTTCGAAAATCTCATTTATTTTCTATTTCTGGCTCATATGCCTTACGCAAGTGGAAGGGGGATCATAAAAAATCTTTCTCGGACATTTGCTAAATGCGCTCGTAAGGAGTAGTAGCGTAGGAGTAGAACACAGATACCAATTGAAGAGCTCCGGGTAACGTAACGAAGAAACTAATGGGAAAAGGTTTTACAATGTGACTTTCTTTTTCCGAGAATAAAATTCCATTCCTTCTTGCAAATGAATTTCGATGCCATTTTATTTTATGGCTTTGTTATATATAAATCATTTGAAATTGAAATACTTTGTAGTTTTGTCTGCAACAAAATAAAGCAAAAGAAATCGTTGATCAAAACAATAACAAACAAAATAAGCGATTTCGTTAACAATTCAAGTTTATGCATGTTTTCTTGTTGCGGTACATTATTATTCATTGCGTTTTGGAAATTGTTTATAGCATTGTCACTAAAGAATTATTCCTGAAAATAGTGGTTATCAACTGTTCCTACGCAACTTTTCAAGAAAAGGAACCACGAGAAGCCAAAAATTACGAAGCAGAAAATATGTCCCAATTTAACAGTAAAAAATCTTGGTATGATTTAGAAATACCTGCAAAAATTTATTTCGAAAGTAATGTTTTTAAAATGTAAAAAAAAGTGAGCGAATTCTGCGTTTGGGGATGAGGAAAACTCTGGGAATTTGTATTTCAGTGATCAAATAATACTCATGGTAGTGAATACGCTACTCTCATTTTCAGGGGAACTCTAAAACTTACAGTGAAGAAGAGGACATTATGAGTGATTCTCACAAAATAGGACAAAGCGAGTCCCTTTTGCTTTTCAGAGATTTTTCTTTGAAATACCGTAAAATGGGGTGCATCGGAACACTTTTCAGCTTTGATTGTAAAAAAAGCAGTTAAAAGATTTTTTTTCAATTTGATTTTCTAGGTAAAAACTTCGGCCTTGCTTTACTTTTGATATTCCAAGCAAAAACAAAACATTTTGAACAGTTATTATTAAAATATATAGGAAATTATGGGTGTTCCGAATCACCCCGCTGATAGGGGTCAATCGGAATACATGTTAAAATTTGTATTTTTTTCCATGAAAACCTGTAATAGGTCTCACAAACATGAGTAATATTGATGAGGGAGAACAAGAACAGATAATTACTGTCAAATAAAAGTATAATTTCAATACCAGTAAACGTTTATAATTTGTCAAAATTCAAAATAATTTTGAACTTATGAAAAATGAAAAGTAATTTTAAGAAATGCTTTTGAATTGAAGTACAAAGATTTAACACGAATGGAAGTCACTCATGTCGTCCACAAATATGTACTTGGCCTTAAAACTAGCAATTATGACTTGGCTTAAGTTTTTTCATAGCATCTTCTGGGATGATCTTTGCCTTTTCTTTAGTTTCTTAAAATCTCTGGGTTTCAGGGATTGTCCTGAAAAATTTTTTCGCTTATTTAT
>JAXGGA010024479.1:0-11971 GCA_038373865.1 Uloborus plumipes
AAAGTATTGGCCTTAGATATCCCTCAACACCCCCTTTCGCTCTTTATTAATTGCCTTGCTTACATTAAAGAGAAAAAAATAAGGACTTTTGCTTAGTTTAATTTACTTTTACTATAGAATTATTGGCATAAACAGAAATGCATTACTTTAAATTGTATTTACCATTAATTTTACATGTGGAATTCTTCATATACTTTTATGTATAATAACGTCAAAAGAACATTTAATTTTTGTCTAAATACTTTTTATACTGATTTAAAAAAATATTTATACTTGTGTTAGTATTTAGTTTTCTTAACTACTCGGTAATGGCCAAATTCATTGTCAACATTTAATAGATACTCAGTAGGGGAAAGTTGAGTAAAACCGAGTAGTCGGGAGCAAACCGGGTACCCCCTTCTAGCCTCTGTAAGCGCTGCAACCGCGTGAAAAACAGAAGAACTACCTTCCACCTTGATGAAGAAGTAGTGGCGATTGCATCAGAAAGCAATAGACACGCTTATCTCGTTCCTGTGAAGGAAATTCTATTTGACTGGTTTTTGCTTACGATTTTTGAGCAAAACAAAACCGAATTGTACTACGTTCCTGTTTCTGCAAGAATAAAGGTATGTAGCTCTTTGTACAGCATTTAATTACCTTCATTATCATTGTAAGTATTTGTCTGTAGCGTTCTGTATAGTCATTTGACGCCATGTCTTATGAAAGCTTTATGTGCGGGGTGAATCCAGGTACTAACCGAGGGGCAAAACCGTGTACCCGGTTTCACCCCTTGATTTTTAAAACATAATAATTTTTAAAACATAATTAAAAACAATTTTTATTTTACCAAATTATTTTACAATGAGGTTTCGCGAGATATATTAACCATCGAATCTAACAGCTTCGGAACCCGAACAAATCAATTTACCCTGCAGTTCTAAGTCCATGTCTCCTAACCCTAAACCTACTCTAGATGCATCATTCAGTGTTTCACCTTCCGAATTAATGCCTCCACCGTACACTGAGAGAAAGACAAGGGCGAAGGAGGACAAAAGAAAAGTTAAAACTGTAATTTTGACGGGCTCCCCATACAAACGTCAACTTCAATCTACACTAGAAGCGAAGAAAAAGAAAAATGATAAAAAGAAGACCAAAGGTGGACACAAAAAAAAAAAAAAAAAAACCTGATGGAAAGAAAAATGAATCAAAGAAAAGGCAACAGCAAAAAATTAAGTCTAAAAACAGTTAAGCTAACTTACAGCTCATTAATGTGTCCTGTTATACTAACTATGATATTTTGTGACAGCAGTTAACATATGTTGCTAAATAAAACTTGAATTTTGTGGAAACTTTTAAATTTTTTATTTTTCCATAGCAATAACATATCCACCCGGTTTTACCCCACTAGTGGGGCAAAACCGGGCAAAATGACTTTTTTTACAAAAAAATTTGTAAAAATTCAGAAAAAAAACTGAAATATTTTCAAGACTGCGGTTCTATTAACAGATAAGTAGAGCATACTTTTGCCAAATTTTGTTCCTCTATGTTAAAAACTGAGTTTTGGGAGCCTTCAAACCTTAGGTACCCAGTTTTACCCTACTTTCCCCTACTATGACAAATAATTATACTGTAGATTGCACAATGTAACTTTCTTTATAGGTGGAATTTTCTATTAAGTTTGAAACTTAGACGTTAAAACCATGGGTTTGCCCATTCACATTCATTCTTCTAAAGATTGCATGAACTGTACTGATTAGATATTCTTTCCTTTTTTTAACTTTATTTTTTATATTAATTTAAAGTGGATGATTATAAATAGTTCATTATAAAATTCTTACATTAGTTTTTATGTTTGGAGCAAGCAATGTATTGTTGAATAATTTTACTTGAAATTAATGTTAGAACTTTGCTAATTAATAAGTGTTCTTTTCAATAGGGCAGGTAATTGTATGCAATGTTATTTATCACTTTTTCTGTTTGAGAGTTATTCAAGTCATTGTGCGTATTGTAATATTTGGTTCTTTGCAGCCTGTTTATTTTTCTCTGGAATTTTATTACAACTTGACTAGCAGAACACTAGAAAGCCTAGTTGGAAAATCTTACTTTGATGTAACATTTCTATAATGTAGTATTTTTACTTGTTTTTGTATTCAAAGTTTATATTAAACAAGCCCTCAGGACTTGTTGCCAAAATAGAGTAAAACTGAATACGATAAAAGTTAAAAAGTAATATATAACCATTGAGTGAGATAATTCTTGGAAATTTTGTGAATTTTTTTATTGATTTTATATTTTATGATCATATTTAAAAGAAGTTGTCACTCATTATCTAATGAAATTTATTCTTAAATAAATTTAATATTATTATGATTTTATTTCTTTTAAAATAAATTATTGTGTTTGTTGATATTTTTTTGTTGAACAGTTTCCGTAGAAGATTTTTTGAACATTAAGTGCTGTGTATTCAATACTTTTTCTGACTTAAAAACAAAATTTTGGACACATCCCCTTTCTTTTTCACTTTCTCTTACATTTTTAGCTTTGCTGAAAAGAGTCTTTATGCCTAAGCATTTTGTAAAATGTTATCATTGTGCACTTTTTGGGTTACATATATAGCAGTATTTGAAGATGCAGTTACTGTGTTAACGAGTTTGCACTGATTAAAAATATCTGTGATTAACGATGAAATTCAGTATTTTCGAGTCCTGCTAAAATAAGTAGGGTGAGTTCTGGTAAGTGCGTCCACGGGGTAAGTGCGTCCACTGGGAATTATATGAACAGCTTTCTGAAATGGCTTCTGCAACACATCGACTATGCTAGATAACTGTCTAATGATAATTTCAATAGGTAGAATTCAGGCCTTTATTCAATAGACGAAACACAATCAGAGACAACTTAAATGTCTTCAAAAAAACTCTAAAGTAAAGATTGAGAAGGTTTTGTTTCAGTTTCTCTTGTAGTCATATCAAGCAATTGAAGTCAAGAAATGCAAGTTGTTTCTTTTGAGTAATAGCTACTAATAACATACATGGGGTATTTTGATCAAATACTGTAACTAAAATTTGTTTATATTACGGTACGCACTTTCCCTTTCTTTAAAGTAAGGGGTGGAAGTGCGTACCATTTTGATGGGGCAAGTGCGTACCACTATCATGAGGTATGTGCGTACTATTATGCGGAGCAAGTGCGTACCATTATGATGAGGCAAGTTTGTACCATTACGTGGAAAATCCGACTCTCGTAATTTACCTTTAAGTTTGCTTATAACTCTTTTATAAGCCGATTATAAATCTGACGTCATTAACATCAAGTATTTATATTTACATTGAATGCGGCGTAAGATGTCAATTTTATTCATTATCTCTGAAATATATTGGCTTTTAAGTAGCAGTTAGTACATTTTTCGTTGAAAATAGCGATCATAAGCTATACTTAATTTAAACCAGAATCACAAATTAAGCAATGAAATTAAGTGAAACACTTAATGAGGAATCAACTGATTCAAAAAACTAAGGTGAAATAATGAATAAATTATATTTAAGAAAATTAAGAACACCTTGTAAAAAACTTTCAATGTACAAGAAAAAAAAAGTACAAGTATCATATCATGATCAATTATTTATTTATTTATTTTTTGCTCTTTATTTTGTGTTTTTTCTTACTTCTGCTGATTCTAATAAAAAAAATATTAAAACCGTATTTATTCAAAAAAAAAAACGAATTGTTCACTCAAGTCACCTAACGATCTACTATACAAATAGAATTAAAGAAAATCACAGGGGTACGCACTTACAACAACGCTATTGGACGCACATATCCCATTTTACATTTAAGAAGGGGTAAGTGCGAACCCTGGCTTAAACGCAGACTGATTAATGTATTAAACCAAAACAAACTATGTAGACTATAAGTGATTATTACTAAATAAAAACAACTTACATTTGTTCACTTGGTCTTATTAAAAGGACAAAGGAAGAATCACAGACACAACTCTCTCAAACTTCAAATCACAGTTGTTTGTAAGACACGTGGGATATCACTGATTGCGTTTCATCCATGCAAGCAAGTGCTGATTTCTAGTATTAGGAATTATCCCAAGGCAACTACCTAGCATATTTAATATGTGCCAGAAGTTTTTTCCTGCTCAGATTCACATAATTTAAGGTGGACGCACTTACCCCGCTAGGTAGGGAAAGTGCGTACCTTAGAATAGGTTGTCATAAACTAGGTCACAAAACCTATGCTTATGGTTTATTTGACACATAATATGCTTGAACATCTTAGTAAAGGATCTGGAAAGAAAACTAAAACAAAATTGTGAGTGTACAAGATTTTTCAACGGAGTAGCATCCTTGAGAACATGAACTTTGAAAAAAAGGGTACGCACTTACCAGAACTCACCCTAATAGATTTTGAACTAAGCCAATTAAAATTATCGGACTCAAAAAAAAAAAAGAGATTGTTTTAAAAATAATATTTACAATAATAGTTTAGAATTTAAGAATTGAAAAAAATATCTTTTTGTTTAAAAAATGAATATAAAACTATTAATGCACGAATTCGTAGGAGAGTTGCACGCATGTGTTTTAAAGTAATTAGGACTATGTCTTTTCATCCATGAGCTCACTTCTTTTACATTGAAAAATGGGTCATTCATAATTCTGAAATACGTGTGCAGCTTTCCTGCTAATTTGCATTATTACGTTGTTTTTATACTTATTTAGTGATGTTTACTTTACTTAAAATTTTCCTGAATACAGAACTGTAACAAGTTGAGCAATATTGATTGACTAAAATCATAGTATAAAAAACAATTGCTTTGCACATCTTTGATTTTCCTATGTTTTACTTTGCAGGGTTGTACCATTCGAAAATGTTTTCTTTTAGTACATGCAGTATAACTTTATCTACATTAAAACATTATGTAGAGCATTTTTCACTACATCGTAATGAAAACAAATTTGAATTCCCTTGCCCCTTATTAAATTGTTCTCAATGTTTTCATAATTATAATTCCTTTAGATCTCATGTGTATAGATGTCATCCGCTAAAACATTCTGAATGATATTCCAAAAGTATACAGACCCTAAATTGTGCTTATTGTAATATTAAATTTACTGAAATATCATTTCTCATTAGCCATTTAAAAATACATATCAACAGTGGAACAAAGGTAGAATGCCCTTTCTTAAATTGTGAATCAAAATTTCATAACAAAATATCCTTTACCAGTCACATTAATAGAAATCATAAAGCAAAAATTTCAAATGTGCATAAACAGAACAACAATTTGTGTGCAGTCTTCGACCCTTCTTATTTTGGTGAGGAAAGTGAGTATGACTTCCATGAGCAAAACACTTCAGTTTCTTCCTCTGACCATTCCATCCAGACTATTTCAAGTGACACTTCAACTGATTTATTTTCAAGAAATTCAGCATTATTTTATTTTAAACTGGAAGCAAAATGTTTTATTCCGTCAAGCACTGTTCAATTGCTTGTTGAAGAACTTCGGGGCTTACATTCACTGAGTGTAAGCAATACCGTATAGCAATTGGATGTTAAAATCCATAGTTCCAGAAGATCAGCTGAGGAAACGAATTATTTTTTTGCAGAGTTCAGATTTATTGTCCTATAGCTGTGATTTTCTCAGAACAGATTATTTGCAGAAAAGTTTATATAAAAGAAATTTTGATTATGTCGATCCAGTTAAAATATATTTAGGAAAAAATAAGCACAGAAACGACAGCTATGCACAGTATATTTCTATTAACCTTTAGGAACCGGGCGGTACACATGTTGTAGGTACCATAAATTCTTTTTCTTTAGAGGACAGGGTTGACATTTTCACTCGAATCCTTTGGAGCCGGGGATTTTTTCAAGGTTTCAGACGTCTGGTGCGACAGTTTATACCTTCTCTTTTCAATGGAAAAAGAAATCTGTGGTTCAACTGTTGTACTGCCTGGGTCGAAAGAAAAATTTCTATATGAATAGACCGGATCCAAAAGGTTAAGGAAACATTAAAAACACACAAGCATGAACAGATTTTTTCTCTCTTCACAACGAATCTGAAAGACATTACTAAGCCTGGCATTTTTAGTGACATTACTGATGGTGCTGTGTTTAAAAGCAATAAACTATTTCAAATGGCATCCAATGCAATTCAAATTTTGCTTTTTCAAGATGCCTTTGAAATAGTAAATCCATTAGGGTCAGCTAGAAAAAAAACACAAACTGTTGGCAGTGTACATGACACTAGGGAATGTTATGCCACGTAATAGGTTGAGTACAGAGTTTATCCAACTAGTTTTGCTTTGCAAAGAAAACTATTTAAAATTTTTTGGTCAGGAAAAGCAATTTTCACTGCTCGTTTCAGATTTGAAAGAGTTAGAAATCGAAGGCTTACATGTAAATAACACATGCATAAAAGGAACACTTTTATCTATAAAGATAATTTGGGTTCTCACGGCATTGGTGGATTTGCTGAAAGCTTCATTGTTGAACATTTTTGCAGATATTGTACTATAACAAAATAACAGTTTATGGCAGGGATTCAAGTGAAACAGGCAATCGCAAATTACAATCGCGACTGGAAATGAATTACATTAGAACGTTTCTTGATAAAAACATCGTGACGTCAGCGTGACGTTTGCCTATGAAAAACGAGCTAGATAAAACGTCACAGCCTACTTGGAGAATAAGAGGAGATCGTTGAGTGCTTGTGAGCTCTTATTGCCTCCACCCGTAGTGACGTCATGCCAATTTAAGTTGATGATAATGTAATTCACTTCCAGTAGCGATTGCAATTCGAAGCGATCGCAGTGCTGTTTCACTTGAATCCCTGCCTCTGAATAAACCACATGACGTTGCAAACTTTAGAACACCAGAGAGTTATGATGCAACTGTAGAAGACAAGTGTGATGAAGCAATAGTTGAAGGCATAAAATGCAAAAGTATCTTCAATAAATTAGAATATTTTCATGTTTGTACACCTGGTTTACCACCATGCCTGGGTCATGACCTTTTTGAAGGCGTTGTTGCTAGTGACTTTTATCTATTCATTGAACACTTTGTAAAACATAAAAAATAATTTTACTTTTCAAGAATTGAATTGGTTGATTGTAAATTTTAAGTATGTTGGTAGTGATGCTACTGATAAACCAAATGAGATCAATGTTGGTATGAAAAAACTTGGTGGGCATGCAACACAGAACTGGTGTCTTCTTAGACTATTTCCCCTTATCATAAGACCTTATACAATTAGTTCTGATGATGAAGTTTACAGCTTGTGTATAAAACTAAAAAGTGTTGTTGAATTAGTTTGTGCCCCACAGATAACTTGGCCACAAATTGCATTTTTGAAATATTTGATTGAAGATTACATTCATAAGAAAATCTTTCCCAAGTTATAAGCTAAAGCCTAAACAGCACTACTTGGTTCATTATCCAGGATTAAATCTGAAGTTTGGATCTCTGATCAATGTTTGTACGTTAAGGTTTGAGAGCAAACATGGGTATTTCAAAAAATGTGCTAGAATGTCACAAAATTTTATCAATGTTTGTTACACTTTAGCGACACGTCATCAGATGTCTCAAGCTTTTAATAATGCTGGTAAACCATTTCAAGATTTGATTATTGCCGAAAATGCTATATCATTTCATGCTGATGTTTATGCTGCAGAAATTACGCAAGAACTCCAGAAATGATCATTATGTAATTTTTTCTTCATTTATATTTGAGAAACGTTTAATATTTAAGTAAAGGTTGTAAAAATTCAACCTTTAGACTTCATCTCTTAACCCCCCCTCCCCACATAGGCGGACTTAATCTGTGAATTCTGGGGGTGCAACAAATCGAGATTTCCATCCCCCCCCCCCCCCCCCCCCACCGCCGGAGTTCCCGATCAATCAAAACAAAAATTTTGGTTTTCCAATCAAGTTTTTTTTTGGCGCACAGAGCGTAAAGTTAGTAATTTTCAGGAGGGGGTCCGTGGAAGTACGGACTTTGAGAACCTCTGAAGCAAGGGCGTATTTCAGAGGGTCCGGACCCCCCCCCCCTCAAAAAAAACCGGATGTATTTTATCTCAGTTCTCATTACTTACCTCAAAAAATCACACCCAAGTCAGAAGTGCTTTTTTCCTTTAAGTATTCCCATTCATTGAAAAACTTTTAACTTCCAAGTCAATTCAGAACGCGAGAACCTCCAAATGTAATTCTGCAAATTTTCTGCAGTATCTTCAAATTAATGAAGAAATTTCACAGAAATCTGCAAAACTTCTGCAGATTTCATGTAGAAATTTGTTAAAGAATCAAATTTTCCTGCGAAAATGCCGAGTTCGAGTCAAATCAGCGTCATTTACGGGAAAATTAGATCTACTTCTAAGTAAAACCTGTGCAAAAAAGTGTACAGATTTTTTAACAAAATTTGATGATTTTATATTACTAAAAAACCGTGTACGTAGATCGTATCAATTTATGTATGTATGTCAGTATAACTGCTCCCGAACGCCAGTGAAATTATCATCGAACGAGATATCGATAAATTCGTAATTTTTTAGGCTTTGTATTCGACTAATTTACATAATTTTACGATTTTAATTAGCGGGCATAATCAATTATTATCATATATTATTATATAAGCCGTCTTTTTTCTCCCACAGTTTTGTGCGAAATTTCGGATTCTGCTTCGCAAGTGGTCAATAATTTCTCCAATTAAACTGTGTTTGTTCAAGCTTTTGAATGAAAAAAATTAGAAAATGGGTAAGTTTCGAGATTCTACTTCGTATTGTCGAAAGAATTTTATAAATTTAAATAAAGAAAATTAATTCAATGTTTGAAAGTAAAACCTCGCAAATATTATCGTCCAGAGCATAGTTGAATTTTGTATGAAGTCTTGTTCAAATCGAACATGGGTTTAGAATTACATACAATAGAATTCATACAGCTATGCATTCGATTCTATAGATAGTGATTCAGTTAGTTGGAGAGGGAGGGGGCAATAAAATGAACATAAATGTATACATATTTTTTTGAAATATATTACAAAGTTTAATATTTTATTGAAGTATTTTCAACATTTTTCCTAATTATTCCTGGAAAAGTATTTATCTTTTGATTTTCTTTTATTGTGAAATTTTTCTTTGAAGAAATTATATAACTCTTTTTCGAAGAATGAACGTAAATGTTTTAGCGAATGAAATGAGATGTGATGAATTTTTTTTCCTTCGCATTTAGAATTTTTGCATGGATGACTGCTATAAATTGCCAAAAATTAATTTACTAACTGCAATTTTTTTAATTAATTATACTTAATTTCGTTATCAATTTTAATTAATTACATTTTAAGTTAAACATTATATATTAATAATTATTATAGTTTTAATTGAATTAGTGTTAATGCAACAAACAATTAATACTTCTGATTTATCCTTCGTGACCTTGGACCCCCCCCCCCCCCCAAACAAAGTTCTAGATATGTGCTTGCTCTGAAGTACATAATATGTTGTATTTTTTTGGGTATTCTTTCTAGTGAATTAAGTTGAATTGTAGAAATGAAAAAATATAACTTATTTTCCAAAACTGTTTCCAGATGAAATACGCTATTTTTTTTTTTTTTTTCAAAATTTAAGCAACATGTTGGGGTGTGCAGGGCAATAGTTGGGGTGTGGTGCACGGCACCCCCGTAAGTCCGCCTATGCCTCCCCAATAGCCTGTCCCGTATTTACAGTTCGTAAATCTGGCAACCCTGGGTGTAACCCAAGAGGGTTAGGGAGCCCTTGCGCTTTACTTAAGAGAAAAAAGAACGTGTCTTGGAAAATGAAGATATTTCAGTTAGAAAACGCATAGAAAAAATCCTAATCATTTTGAATAGAAATATTTAAATGAAAAATATTCAACACATGTAGATTATTAGTCAGCAAATTACGTTTCTCTCTTTCTTCTCATTCCCCCTTTTTTTCTAGTCAGTCAGGAAATACGAGTCTTTAAAATAATGCTACACTCAATAAATTTAAAATAAAGTGTAATCATTCCATCCCGGCAAGAAATTTAAAATAAAGTGCAATCATTTTCGGTTTTAGTTTTTTCACAAATAATTTCCAAGCTTTCAGCTAAAAAAAAAAAAAAAAAACCAAAAAGAGGTAGAAGTCCAAGCCGCCCGAGCTAGAAGGGGCACGTAATTTTCAATCTCTTTACCAGTGGTGAAATTAAAGAATAGAGTGTCTTCTCAGTGGCGGGTTTAGGGTAGAAAGTCAAGGCCCGTATATCCGCCAAGCATGAATTCAAAGAAGGCTCATGACCCCCCTTAAAGAGTCCAAAGAGATCTGAAAATTTCGCTTTTACAACGTGTAATTTAATTGCAGTTTGAAGACTTCAATATTCAAAAATTTTCGGAAGAGTTCTTTTCTCGCTTCTTCTTCAATACCTTGGTCAAACATTGCCTCGAATGGCATTTTACAGATTTAAAATTCAAACAGTTAACGGTAGTTGATGTCCCCCTTACTTTTCTATAGTCTTTAGCTCTAAAATGTGTTTTTAGAAAAGAGAGAGTTCCCGAATTACAGTCTCTATGCTCAGAAATTTCCGGAAGAGTCCCTAAATCCTTTTATTACCCTAAATGTTGTCAGACAAAGCCTAAAAACAGTTGTTCCTGTCATCACAGAATCATGGCGTAAGCGGCGCTATTGAATTATTTTTAAGAGGCGTTTTTAAAAGTTTTTGTTTTCTTTTTCTTTGACGTGTGGCTCTCGTTTTCAGAGGGATCTTCGTGGAATTCTTGGATGATAATCTTTTGCTCTTGGGGGTAATGGGCACCTCTGCTAAAAGTAAAATTTTGAATCTTCAGTTTCAAAAAATAGAGCTTAAAATTGCATTCTTGAAGCTTCAATGCCGCAAAATTTCAGGGCACAGCGCCCGAATCCTGCCTCTTCTCCTGACGGTATTAAAAATAACCTAAATAAAAATGTTTTTAAAACATTAATTTCGAAACATTTCGGGAGAGAGTCCTTGCTAACGTTATTACCAAAGATGATCTTAAGTAAAGATGACTTAAGGTTTCAATTTTAAAAATCCTCGGAGGGAGATCCCTAACCACTTTTTGTCTCTACCCCAGCAGCACCAGAACGTTCAAATTTGGTGCAAAAATGGTGTTATTGGTCAAATAACGGTGCTGCTAAGTGTCCCTTGAACGTTATATTCGACGTGCAAAAACAGTAATATTATCACGGTGTCATTTCAGTGCTTAAGGAGCGTGATATTTGACGTGCAAAAACAGTAATATTATCACGGTGTCATTTTAGTGCTTAAGGAACGTGATATTTGACGTGCAAAAACAGTAATATTATCACGGTGTCATTTCAGTGCTTAAGGAACGTGATGTTTGACGTGCAAAAACAGTAATATTATCACGGCGTCATTTCAGTGCTTAAGGCGCCTCGATACCCTTGCCCAAATTCTGAGACGGCAAAAACACGAAATCGGTGGCAACACAGTGGGTGTATCTGGGAGGGATTAACTCGAATTTTTCGCACTGCTAATTGGTCTGATTTCATGATAGACAGCGTCAATCATTGCGTTCTTGAATGGACGGCCATAAATTTAAAGTGTCCAGAGTCGATCGGGTCTTCTTTGCGGTTATACACAAGCTGAGGGGTTCTGTTCTATTCTAAAACCAGTTTTCCACCCGACTTGTTTCCTCCGACGGAAAGGCTGTGAGCGCTAGGAGGATAGAGGGGAGCGGGGAGGGGGGGTCAATTATTTACTTCCTTCTCCTTTTTTTTTCTCGAAAAATTTTGAACCACGTTCCGCTTATGCGACATTAGATCTTCAAACCGAATTATTTTATTTCCTTTGAAATTTAAGGGAGTCATTAAGTAACGTTTCCATATTTATTTCAAAATTTGTCTCATTTTAACTGGTTAAAATTTATTTGTTTCTAAATAGTTTTTTGAAGTGAGAGGGGGGGAGCGGAACACTAATGATCTTTTCAGCTTCACCG
>JAXGGA010024480.1:0-11970 GCA_038373865.1 Uloborus plumipes
AATTAATAAAAAGAAATACTTCAAATTTTAAGGCAGACATGGTCTTCGATGTGTTTTCTTAATCGAAAAACATATTGGGTTTGGTTTAGTTTAAGCATTTTTTCCTTTCTGTGGATAGTTTTTATATGCAAAAATAAATGAAAAAATTTGTAGCAAAAGCATATTAGAAAAACAACCAACCTATACAGTAAACTCCTTATTATCTTCGGTGTCATATTATCCCCGCTTCCGATTATCCGATGATCACGAAATGCAGAAAAATACGAGTGCGCTATTGGTCGTTTTCAGTTCTTAAGGATATTTATTACATTCAATGTTATCATTTTTACCTTTCATATAAAGGTATATGCTAAGTTATTAATTTTTTTAACTAATTCATACGCTAATATTGTTTTTTAAACTTTTTTCAGAATATCCGTGGTATTCGCTTATCCGCTGTTACTATGCCACCCTGTTCCACGGATAATCGGAAACTTACATACATATATTGTGATTCAAAATTGCTTTTACGCAAATGAAGAGGAACGACAGTAGGGGAATGTGAGCCAAAGTGAAATAAATATCAGACCTAAGTAAAATGGTAAAATAGATTCACAGTTGATCCCTGTCAAAAATAAATAACACCAAATATCAAAAAAAAAAAAAAAGATGGTCAAGCGATTTTCAAAATTTGAAACCTTTATTGTAATATTTATGGCTTTAAAAAATATTTCTGGTTATTACAAAATGATAAAATTGTTGTAATTTTCATGTGAACTATCAATTGATATCTACCGATGTCCAGTGCAATCCTTTTTTAGTTAATATTAGTCATATATTAGTTAAGGATTTCGGGCTGTTGTGCCGTGGTCTGAATGGCTTTAATCCATACGTTTCGATCGCAACTGCGGCGGTCATCTTCAGTGGGTGTCGTTGATTAATTTGGCGACTGATGCTTCAGACCACGGCACAACAGCCCGGAATCCTCAACTAATATTTACACCGGCCGTGAGAGCCTTCATTCTTACATTGACCACCTCTACGGGGAGGAAATCTACCATACGATACGCAGTTTTACTGAAGATGACCGCCGCAGTTGCGATCGAAACGTATGGATTAAAGCCATTCAGACCACGGCACAACACCCAGGAATCCTTAACTAATATTTACACCGGCCGTGAAAGCCTTCATTCTTACATTAATATTAGTCATGTTTTGATTTTAAATGTTCAATTTAATTTGTCAAGTGCACGCGGGATAAAGTTGATAGGGCAAAGTGAAATAGTTCATTTTGTCTGTGTATGCATTAATTTACTAAATCACGTACGTATTTTTTCATTGATTAATTATTAAATTTCATATTCATTCATTCATTCACTTATTTTTTTTTTATTCATTCTCTATTTTATTCACTCATATATTTTTCTTGTATATTAATCAATTCATTTATTTTTTTCGTTTATTTTTCCTGAATAATTCAACTATTCGTTTATTTAGTCATTCATTTGATGAAAAGTACTGTTAGTCATCAAATAGAAAATGTTTCATAAAAAAAATAATGCATACTTCACCTTTGCCTTATGGTTATTTGAGGTGAAAAACTTTTACCTTTTTTGCAGGTACAAAATAACTGCCAAAAATGAAAAATACCATTTCAACTATAGTTTTATCACAAAATACATTATTCCTGCTTTATGTACACTGATTCATAGAACCATTATCTGATTCTTACTTTTTGAAATAAGTGTATTATTTTATCTATTTCACTTTGCCCCACCTTCCACTACATATCCAGATGCGCTATAAATGCAACACAACATTGGGTCTTATTTCACTCTCAGGGGCCAAAAAGTGGAGTAGGAGTAATTCCAACAAAAATTCAAACATTGTTGGGAAACTAAATGAACGATACAAAAAATTGCATATTCCAAAGTATTGTTTAGTGAAGGATTCACAGCAGGAACTCCAAGCTCCAGCTACATGCGTCGTTGTACAGTGGATACGGAGGAAGCAACGATTTTTATTTTCGTATTTGAAAGTTAACGTTCGCTTTGATTATCTTCCTTTGGCACTAAGAGAAAATATGCTGCTTCTTCTAAGTTAAAAACTGCTTTGTTTGTTGATAATACTGGGAGCTATTTATGCAAGAAGGTACAAAATGACGTCAGAAACATTTATTTATAGTGCTAGATCTCGCAGTTTCCATTGATACTCTCCTTTTTTCTGCTTTTTACAGTGTAATACTACCCTATGTTCCTATGGAATTTTTCGTCGTTCGAATACGCTATATTAATATATATATATATATATATATATATATATATATATATACGGTAGAGTCCGCTTATTAGAATATTTTTTCGTTGCAAAGTTCCATTAAGCGGACTCGACTATATATATATATATATATATATATATATATATATATATATATATATATATATATATATATATATATATATATATATATATATAGATAGATAGATAGATAGATAGATAGATAGATAGATAATATTTATTCATTTGAATCAAAACATATGCATTTGTTTGCATCAAACAACTTGTGAACTGCTTTTATTTTAAAGTTTTAAGATTTACCATCACACTAAATGCTTTTAACTAATACATTATATTGTTACCCAAAGCAAAATTCTACATGTTGAAATTTTAGCACCATTAAAGTCAAGAAGTTTCGTAGTTCAACTCAATTGCACTTCAGGTTCAAACCAGTAAACACCATCATTTACATAACCCTTATGAAATGTCCTAACTGTTATTTTAGCGCAATTAATAGTTTAACCTTAAATTGATGCTTTAGTTAGAGGTTGAAATAACTGAAGTGGTTTAACGCAGTTTTGTAGCAGTGCGTAAACCGGAATTAAATCTATAGTTCGAAATATATATTATACTTAACGTAGTTATTTTAATACCGCGTGATAGGCTATGGATTTTGAATTGCGTAGCAACAAGTTTTTACGTTCTTTTACATAGTAAAGGAAGTATTGTGATCGCGAAAAAAAAAATCATTCCAATTTGAGTCTAAATTTTGATTTTGCTCACCCCCAAATGAACGTTCAGTAGTTTTTTCGACCTGCCAGCACGTGCATATATACCTACTAACTTATAAGCAGCCCAAAAATCCTTTTCAACCAACCCCGAGTTAATTACGACGAGTTTTCTCGTGACGTCTGTATGTACGTATGTGCGGATGTATGTGCGTATGTGTGTCGCATAACGCAAAAACTATATTCTGTAGAAGCTTCTAGCTTAGTATGTAGGCCCTGGGGATGGTCTAGTTGTGCACCTCCTCTTGTGGTTGCATTCGAATGTTCCCAAGGGCTTGTTTTACCCCTTTTTTGAGGTAAATCAGTATTAATTTCAATGCAGACTCAAGTGATATGAATTGGCGCGACCACTTGGCGATATGTCGACAAGCTTTTGTCGCTGTTGACGACAAATTTGGCGAAAAAATTATTTTTTGAATTCAACTTGGCGCTATTGGCGATATTTTGTGAAAAATTCACTGAATGATATTAATATCAGCAATATTTAGAAAATTAACCATTGTAAAATATTTTTTGTATTGTTTCGTGACAGATTAGGGGAGTAAATATTTGAATTGTTACCTTGCTCACTCCAAGCACTTTTTTTAACACTTAAGGCAACTACTAAGAAATTTACACGTGAAAGGAAGTAGTGTGGGGTCCATACCAGATTTTTATTTAAACTGTTGGTAAAATTTAAAGTCCTAATAAAACCATTGCTTTATTATGTTTTTGGTATGGTAGGATAGAGTAGTAATCAAATTCAGGATTTCAACTTTGTTGGATGATAAACATAGAAGGATCTTTTAAAACTTTATTTTTTGTAGTTTTTATGCATTACACTGATAAAGAACCCAGTACCTTAAGTTAAGGAATAGAAACAAAAATAATCAAATAGTATATTTAATATACAGGGTAATATAATACTATATATATATATATATATATATATAGGGTACCCGGAACAAATGTACCGAAGTCTATTTTAAAAAAATAACAAAAAGGTCTACCATTGTGATATTGGCAAAACATTTAGAAGCTGGTTCTTAGAATTTCCAAAGCCATGGCGAGGGGGGGGGTAATTGACCCCCCCCTCACTCCTAAACGATGGGCCTGAATGTGCAAAATTTCCCTACTGATATTCTCCAGTTTGATCTCTTAACACTACGCAAGTCTTGTTCAATTATTTAAAAACTTCAATCAATGCAAATGAAATACATGAAATTTAGTAAAATAAAAGAAAACGAACATTGTATTTATTTAAAGTTTACCCGACGACCCCAAAGTTATTTCAAATGTTTAGGTGTAACCAGTTAATAATTTTAATTAATATTTGTATACATATATAGATACGAAAACTGTTTCTCTGGGGTTTTTGACGAATTTCAAAATGTATGGTAAGTGCAAAGAATTGCTTTCCTTTTCTATGCTCCTCAAACATCAGTATTTTTTAATAAAACATGTTTTGGACTAAGATAATCAGATCGTGCAGTTTTGATTTGATTTTGATAAAAACTTATTTAAACAGTGAAAAACAATAGCTTTTAAATGCAATTAACTTATATATTAACTGAAAATTAGGGAAAACAATGTTAAGTTAACTGAACTAGTTTATTAATATTGCATTGAGTAAATTTTTAGAAAATCATGAATTTAATCAAATCGCATTCTATGAAAATTAATTATCAATGATAACATTTCAAACTAATTATTGGTTTAGTTAACATTGACTTTTGCAAACGGAATATAGAACATATTTCAACTGTTAAAAATATTTCACAAGTGAATTCTATTTTTGAACGCGAATTATTTTACTTAGAGTAAAATAAGATTTATTTTGCAAATCGTTGACAAATTTGTTTTTTCATGTATGGAAACAAAGAATACATATTATATGTATCATATTAGAGATGCACCTAATTATCGGCAGTACCGATTAATCGGCCATAATCGGCTACTTTGCCGATTATTAAATCGGTAAAATCTTCTGAATAATCGGCGAATTTTTAAAATTCTTTATATCATCGTTTAAAGTATACCTTCATCAAGAAACTATGATAAATTGTTTCATTAACTGTAAATAAATGTAATTTTCTGAAATCCTTACTATAACATACAGTATGAAAGTGTGTACAGAGTAAAAACAAAACGAATAGTTCATAGAAAACGTAAAACTGATTGGAATATTAAAAGATAATCCTCTGCAAATTCCTATAATCTTAAGTTGGAATTCAAAAACATGAATATTTCATTTCATTTATAATCAGTCAAATTTTGCTGATCAACCGGCGGAAAAGATGTTTTAAACAAAATTAATTCAACGATGTTTGAACACAATGTTATGATGGATAAATTTATAAACAAGAAATAAATAATTTTCAGCAAACGCAAGAATTACACGTTTTACGAAAGTGTAATGAGTAAAAACAAATAATTCAAAGAATGAAATACAAAATAATAATAATAATAATAAATTGCCCCTCAGTTGATATAAATGATTTAATAATTTAATATTTCTATTCTGAATAAATCTACACTTATAGACAATGTTGCAATATTTTTGATATCTCAATATTTTTCTCTTTAGCTTATTGCTTTTAAATAACCTCTAATTTTCAAAGAACAAGTCTTGAATTAAATGGCTATGTATAGTTGAAAAATAAATTTAAATTAAGAACACCGCTAAATTAAAGTGCTCATCACAGCTCCTCCCCCCATTTGTTTTAATAACTATTATGTCTAGCGTGTTAATGTAATTTTATTTACAAAAATATTTAAAAAAAATTCAAAGGAAGTTGATAAATTTTGAAATAATTTAACATAGAAAAATGGAGAAAAACAAATCTTTTGACAAAAACAAATAAGTAACCATTTCCAAAAATCGGAATTGTATTAGAGAGGGTAAAAACAGGGAGGGTGAAATTGTTAATATTAAAAATAATAAACCCGAACATTAATCGGCTCTGCCGATTAATCGGCGGATTCTCATTCACAGATTAATATGTAATCGGCCAATTTGCTTATCGGTGCATCCCTATATCATATATTCTTTGTTTGGTGTTTATCGTGATGACGCAAGCAATTTCAAAATCTTTCAGAACTAAGCTGCTAAGTTTTACCAATATTATTCTTATAGAGCTTAAAACATTTTAAATCGATTATTCAATTTGGGCATGTTTGATTAAAACACCCTATAATTTTTACAAACATGTAAAAACTAATTTCAGTGAGCCCATTTTACAATATATGCTCTTCTTATATAGCCGGTAATCTGCTTGCCTAAAATCACTATTAATATTAACTAATGTCAAGTTGTGTCTCATTAATAGCTATATTAATTGCAATTCTTTGCGTATAAACCACATGATCAAAAAAGAACTGTGTACGACTTTTTCAGCTTTTGCCTTTACTAAGGCAATTACGAATCGATATCGATTATCGATGAATACTCTTTCATCGTCTCATGCCGATTAACGTATTTAGAAGAAGTGGCGAAGTTTCTGACAGAAAAGAACTGTTTTCTGATTGGCCTAAATAGAGTTTTTGAGCAATTGATACTATTGCCTAAATGTACAAAATAGCAAACTGCAATATCACACTTAAGATTTTCTCTCTTATTTTAATTAACACCTAACTGATATTTTGGCAAAAAACTCTCAAAAAGAAATGAATCGGTGAGAGCAAAAACAACATCAGTCACAAACATTCGAAAATTCGTTGACCGTAAAAACAGTGCTGGAATTAAGACGTTTTCTCTCTCTCCTGAACAATTTGTAGTTCTTGACTGCATGACGTTGTTTTTGCACTCACTGATTCAATATAGACGTTAAAAGTTAATATATCCGTATAAATGAAACGAAGAATGTATGTGTGTGTGTTTGTGTATGTATGTTCCCTATAAAAATATGAATAGACTATATTTGGCAGGGGCGTACTTGGGCACCTAGGAAGAGTCGTATTCGGGGGGGGGAGTCAATTTGAACGTCAAACTACTACCGATCCTTTTTAATTTCAGTTTGACTCAAATGGATCTTTCTACTGGAATTATTTATCGCATCATCTCGATTTTGATCTCATCAGAACACCCGCAAAAAATACCTCTAAGGGAAATTCCCCTCCAAGGGTTTTGAAAACTCCTAACCGCTAACTTCTCCCCCCAGAAAAAAGATATGGACGTGTTTAAGATGGTAAACATTAATTTTAAATTCAATTAAAAAAATGAGTTAGAGTGAATGAAATCATTGATAAGACAAAGGTGTTGCCATTTTTTCTTGAGTATGAACAAATAAAATTCTTGCTTTTGCTCTTATGCTTTTCCTGCAGCGGGGGATTTCTTTTTTTGGCGAAAAATCAATCTTTCATCTTGCACGTAAAACATTGCATGAAATGCATTATTTTATGCAATCATGCCTAATGATTGGAAATTAAGTGCACATTCAAAACTTGAAAAAAAATTGTGACGCATGGAGCATTTTGAAATTTTGTAAAAAAAAGAAAAATCTTTTAAATTTGAAAAAAAAGTATTCACTGGTTTTGTCCCAATTTGTGTTTTCTATGCTTTTAGAAGTAGTAAATACACAATAATACAAGCACACAAAGTTTTAGACATATACATCAATAATTGAAAAACATATTTTTTTTATCCATTGTAGCCTTAAAATATGTTTTACTTCATATTGGTTCGGGAGCAGTGGTTACATTTAGTCTAGGGCAATGTACGGATCTGGGTGGAAAAAAAGTATGTATGTATTATTATTTTTTTTTAACTTACATGCCGCTCCGTTTATAAATAATTATCAATAATTAATAAATTATTAATTTTTCATAGATACATTAAATTATTTGTAACATACTATTAATAAAAAACGATAAAGGTTTTAAGATTTAAGATAGAAGGAAGCATAACTGATAAAATGGTATTGTGTAATGTACAAGAAATAGTCGTACTGGTAATTTAGAGTAATAATAGTGTTTTCCTTTTTGCTATATGCATGTTACAAAGTAAAAGAAAAAAATGCTTTGTTATACCTTGTTTGATATAGAAGGACTGTCTTAATACTAAAACTCTTTCCGATCAAATCGCACTTGTTATTGTTATATTTTTCTTTTAATGGTTAGTTAAAAATATAAAAGAATGTTACAGTGTACGTCTTCATAGATAATAAACCACAAAGAAACTAGATTGTTAGTAAGTTTAATACAAAAATATATTTCCATTTCTTCATTGTAGCAAATTCACATTCTATAGGAACAATACAAATAGAACATCCAAATGATTCATATTTATAAACTCCATTCCAAATGTTTGCTTGCTTCAACAGTTTTTAAAAATGTTTAAACATTATTTGTGAGCATATAAGTACTAGTGTATTGACATTCCGCTTGCTTGTGTCCAACCACACTCATTGTATCCTAAACAACGTTAGACAATGCATAACAAGTAACGTGAAAAAATGCGTAAACACATATCTTCAGAAATTGCAATGACAAATCTTTCTGTTCATGAAGACATACAATAATATAAATAATAGTTATAATTTTTAAAATAATTGCATGGTTTTTTTCAATGCTTTTTATGAAGCTTAAATATCTTTAAAGACTTAAAGTATAGCTAATTACCTCCCTTGATGCCCGGTAATTTACATACATTAATGATGTCCTCTAAAAATTTTTTTCTCCAACTTTCAGTTACTTAGGTTTTCAATGCTTTCCCTCACAGTTGTGTTTCGCTTTGTATATTAAAGGAAACGTATTTGATTAATTAATATTTCGAAGAAATTTTAGTCTTAAAATAATATATTAGCATATATTGATATTATACAACACTAGGTAAAATAATATCATAGTTTCTGGATAGCCGTGTTAATTCAGACATCTGCTAGAAGTTGTTGATAAGTTTTCTTACACATATTTGCTTATTTCAACCTCCATATTATTAAGGTGCTGTTTATGTAAAACTATAAATCAACTTAACAATATAAAGTTTTTGTGAGTTAAAATATGCATTATTATTCTATGTTAAATACGCACTTAATACTTCTGAAAATATACAAAACAATGTTACGCCATGATAAAAATGTATTCTGCACTAGTTTTTGAATGCTTATTAGAATTTCCATTAAAATTTTTCTTTTGTATTTTTGCTGTACTTTTGGCTTTGCTTCTATGTAAGCGGCTATATACAAATGCTTTATGAAAAATTATTTTAAGTAAACAAAATCAAATTTTTCTTCAACATTAAAAAAAAAAGGGGGGGATGGGGGAGAGTATCTTAGGAGCTACATAAAAAAAGAGAGAATTATTTTTTAAGAATTGATTTATATAGTACGGTACTTTAATCATTCGTTCCTAATGTATTATTATTTTTAATTTGTTGAACATTTTATGCGTGTTCCTGATCAAAAGTCCATAGTTTAATTTAGTTTTGGTCTTATAAAAACTCAAATTTTAACTTAGTTCATTAAGAAAAGTCATTTTTTAACTATCAATGATATTGCTCTGACCAACACGAGGTAACATTACATTTTTTGCCATAATGTCTGGGATGAGCAATCAAAGGTAAAATGTAACTTTACGTAACCAGTAGTTGCGTATGAAAAGGAAAATTTCTAAAATTCGAACACGTATTTGTATTTAGTAGAAATAGTAATTTACCTTTAATTTTTCAATTTTCATATTGCGGTACTATTTTATCGACTTGATAATCATAAAAGGAAGACGAATTTCTAAGTTTATTGATATTTTGTTTACTTCATTAATAATCGCAAAATCGTAATACAAAATCCATCAAACGAGTAAAAGTATACCGTAAAATGGGGTTAATCGGAACACTTTTCAGCTTTGACTGTAAAAAAAGTAATTAAAAGATTTTTTTTTAATTTAAATTTTTGGGTAAAAACTTCGGTCTTGGTTTGTTCTTGATATTCCGAGCAAGTACAAAACATATTGAACAGTTTTTATTCATATACATAGCATTTTATAGGTGTTCCTATTCACCCCGCAGATAGGGGTCAATCGGAACACCTGGCTAAATTTTTATTTTTTTTCAATTTAACCTGTAATAGGTCTCATAAACATGAGTAATATTGATGGGGGAGAATAAGAACAGATAATTACTGTTAAATAAATGTATAATTTCAATACCAGTAAACGTTTATAATTCGTCAAAATTCAAAATAATTTTGAACTTATGAAAAATGAAAAGTAATTTTAAGAAATGTTTTTGAATTGAAATACAAAGATTTAACATGAATGGAAGTCACTCATGTCGTCCACAAATATGTACTTGTCCTTAAAACTAGCAATTGTGACTTGGCTTATTTTTTTTCATAACATCTCCTGGGATGAACTCTGCCTTTTCTTTAGTTTCTTGAAATTTCTGGGTTTCGGGGATTGTCCTGAAATATTTTTTCGCTTATTCATCACTGTCTGTGTGCTGAACTTTTGCTACATAAAGTCTATGTGACTTTTCCCCTCGTATTTTAAGTCAAAAGAAGTCTCCTGGAGAAAAAACTTTTGAAATCTACAACTTTTTGTCAATTTAAGATCTAGTTGCTCACGAGAAGGGATAAACAGTAATAAATCCTTGTCCTTGTCTTGATTTGAATAATTGGGGTTAGAATCTTGATTTTTCAAACAGTTTCCTTCAAATAAGTTTGAATTGGAACAACAAAACTAAGTGTTCCGATTCACCCCGCAAATTTTTTTCCTATGGCATTTTTCAGAATTCTTCATTTTTATGACACAATTTATAAAAAATGTAAATTCTAATGTGGTATTCTGTTGTTCAGATACATGTATAATTGAAACATACCACTCTGAGTTTTTAAATATAAGAAGGTTTGTTCTTGCATATGAAGTTTTGCAGTCTATGAAAATGTGATGTTTTCTAGCATTCCACGTGCAGCCCGCCTTAGAAGCCAGTAGCGTTGCCAGATTGACAAAAGTAATTTTTTCCTACTTCCTATGATCTTACCTTTCGAAAAAAAAATTCACGGTGAAAAATACCCAATAGTATATTTATGAAGAATTTCTTTGTGCGGTCGAGAAGTTTTGTTCCGATTGACCCCGCTGTTCCTATACACCCAATTTTACGGTACTCTATTTATAGTTAATCAAGAAGTCTTCTCAAAATAGACAATTAATTATGAAACTTTCACAGAAAATAAATATATTTTTTATAACTCTCCAAATGTTTGAAAAAAAGTACTTTAAATTTTAAGCATGTTTTAATTGATAAATAAAAGGTAAAGTGCTTTATTAGAAGATGCTTTCATTAGAAACTTGCTGTCTCGCGAAAGAAAAATTCTTTGTCACGTGGTAATCCCTCATTATGTATACCAGGCCTCTTAAATAATTTCTTAGTGTTACTGCAGTAATTTCTTTTTTCATCTTTCATACAGTAGGGGAAGACCGCCTATATTGGACCCCCTAAGAACAGAAGGCCTGTGTCGCTTAATGTGAAGCAAAACAGAAATGTAAAATAGGGCATCGTAAGCTAAATTTAATCAGGAACCGCCCTAGGAGCTTATATTTTCTAAAAATATGGAAATTATTTTTTAAAAAATTATCTTATAAAAAGTTGCAAAAGTCCAATTTAGGAATATATGCGCCTAAATTGAACCATGCGCTTCCTAAATTGGACCGTACCTGGAAATCATAGAATAATTTATATTTTAACTACACAGCTTTTTTCCAGGATTTGCAATAGAATTTCTTTTGCTTTGGCCTCACTTAGGCAGTGTTGATAAACTCGCCGATGGCATTTCATACACTTAATCTTGTTTTGTACTTCATCTCTATGACAAATATTGCAATAACAATTGTTCTTTGCAGTTTCTTGCTAATTCTTGTGTGACTTTTTCTGCTCTATGCCTCTTTTATTTCGGCGTTTGAATGATTTCTGAAGGCCTTTTTTTGTTCTTCTTTTTTTAGGAAAGGGTTTGAT
>JAXGGA010024481.1:0-11970 GCA_038373865.1 Uloborus plumipes
TTCATAGCATGCACGCAAACTTTCTTTTCATTTGATATGGCCGCCGGTTCTATTCATTCGGGGACTCAATGCAAATGCTGAAGCTATACTGACTGGAATAATTGGCTCTTATAATCAGGTGGTTTGCAGGAATTTAGTTGTGTTCTCCGTTCTTCTTATTTCTTCGACTTCATGTAAACGTATTACTTTTATCTTGCTCAGCCGACCTGGCTGTAAGATTAACCCATGCTAATGTCCGTCAATAAATGTTATTAAAATTTTAAAATATCCTTGTTATTGCACAAACTCCAACTCTGCTCGGCAGTGGCGTATCCAGGAATTGATTTTGGGGGGTGCACATCGAACATCGACACTGTGATGAGAAAGGAAAAAAATCAAGAAATATGGTGAAACTTTAAAAACGCAGTATTTCGATTTAATTTTTTCTATTGAACGTTGCTCAAAGATTTTTTTTTTCCACAGAAATGAATGTCATGCAAGAACAATAAGGCGCGGGTACATCGCTCATTTTCCTCTTACATTTCCACAATTACAGAATAACAATTAGTTTTGCTTCTTATTGTCGAAAACAGAAAATAATATGACAATATTTCAGTGTCCATAAAGTATTTTTCATTGAAAAAACCTGAAGCATATTTACATGAAGGTTACATGTTTTTTCAAAATTCGGTGCCACCATTTTTTATAGTCTTACAAAATCTTGGGGGTGCAATTGGTCCCTTGGCACCCCCCTGGATACGCCACTACTGCTCGGGCACTTAAAAATACGATGGATTTTTAATTTCCCCGATCGAATCGGCGGCACTCAGCCTCGGATTAGGATGTAACTAAGGAGAGGAGCTGACTCATCCGACATTTTGGTTCCAAAATGGGGTGGGGGTGGAGCCACTGGTATCTGTACTCAAGTCGCATTGAAAAAAAGTGGAAGCTAAGCTTGAATTGTAGCTGCATAGATGATATTTGACTATTTTTGTCTATATGACAAAAACATTTCATAAACTCAGGCTTAAAACAAGTGCAATATGAAAATAGACCCAATTTCATGAAACATTTCCCAATAAACTGTTTTTAAATTCGAGAAATAAGTTATCTTTTTAAATTTACCTAATATGGTGCTTTATCCAACTAATCATAAGTTATTTTACGCCAGAGCAACCAGGTATAATATTAATGTGTTTCAAATACCTGTAACAAGGCTGGATCCAAGAATGTCTTGGAACCAAAATGTCGGACAAGTCAGCCTGTCCTCTAAAGGAGCTCTAGATGTAACCGAACTGGAGGCAGAAATCCTCTTATAGAAGCAAAGAGTGCCGAAAACCTGATAGTTAATGAAAAATTAGGTTAGTCACTTGTTTTTCTTCAGACATGTCATTGTTGAGAATCCCACATCACAAAAAATTGCTAAAAATGATAGCAGCACATGAATAGCGTGATCAAAATCTCTTGGATACTAATTTTAACTAACAACTAATACTCATGCAGTGGCACTTCGCTGAATTTCAAGGAGCCGGTCGCTTCTGGAGTATGTAAATTTCTCTGGTTATTTCAGTAAAAATTCTTCCACTAATGATTCAATCGCAAACTCAGTTATATTGTTCTATTCCTGCCGACTTGAAGTAGTGCTTAAACTTGAAGTAGGGTGAGTTCTGGTAAGTGCGTCCACGGGGTAAGTGCGTTCACTGGGAATTATATGAACACTTTCCTGAAATGGCTTCTACAACACATCGACTATGTTAGATAACTGTCTAATGATAATTTCAATACGTAGAATTCAGACCTGGATTCAATACGTGAAACACAATCAGATACAACTTGAATGTTTTCAAAAAAAAAAAAAAAAAACTCTAAAGTAAGGATTGAGAAGGTTTGGTTTCAGTTTCTCTTGTAGTCATACCAAGCAACTGAAGTCAAGAAATGCAAGTTGTTTATTTTGAGTAATAGCTACTAATAACATACATCACATGGGGTATTTTGATCAAATACTTTTACTAAAATTTGTTTATATGACGGTTCGCACTTTCCCTTTCTTTAAAGTGAGGTGGGGGTAAGTGCGTACCATGATGGGGAAAGTGCGTACCACTGTCATGAGGCATATGCGTACTGTTACGCGTAGCAAGTGCGTACCATTATGATGAGGAAAATCTGACTCTCGTAATTCACCTTAAATTTTGCTTATAACTCTTTCATAAGCCGATTATAAATCTGACGTCATTTCCATCAAGTATTATATTTACATTGAATACGGCATAAGATTTCAATTTTATTCATTACCTCTGAAATATATTAGCTTTTAGATATAAGTTAGTAAACTTTTCGTTGAAAATAGCGATCATAAGCTATACTTAATTGAAACCAGAATGACAATTGAAGCAATGAAATTAAGTGAAACACTAAATAAAGAACCAACTGATTCAAAAAACGAAGATGGAGTAAGGAATAAATTATATTTAAGAAAATTAAGAACACCTTGTGAAAACTATTTCAATGTACAACAAAAAAAAGTACAAGTATCATATCATGATCAATTTTTTTTTTTTTTTTTTTTGCTCTTTTGTGTTTTTTCTTACTGCTGCTGATTCTAATAAGAAAAATATTTTAAAACCGTATTTATTCGAAAAAAAAAAAAACGAACTGTGCACTCAGATCACCTAACGATCTACCATACAAATAGAATTAAAGAAAATTACAGGGGTACGCACTTACAACAACGCTATTGGGCGCGCATGTCTCATCATTTAAGAAGGGGTAAGTGCGAACCCTTGCTTAAAGACAGACTGATTAATGTATTAAACTAAAATAAACTATGTAAGAATATAAGTGATAAAAATGAGCAATCCTCTGCCAAAAGAAGTAGGGAGTAGGAGATGTACGCTTACCTCTTCGATAAAATAATGAAAAGGCAAGACAATTAAGCTGCCTGGATTTTATAAAATTTTTAGTTTTTACGGTTACAACTAAAACCGACCTCAGCTCATGTGGCAAATTATTTATTATAAGAACTTCCCAATGAACACTGATTTGAGCTTTTGGATATTATTTTTCACATTCGAAATGAACCCTATGACTCCTTAGATATCTCTTGCCATGAAACGGCAAACACTTTTGCAGTTGTGCCCCAGGATCCCGTTGCGTTTTAGATATTTAATTGTAGTGCAAACTATTTCATCCCCAGGTCCGATGCAAAGAAACGTAACAATCTTGAGGGCAGTCTTCAGAAAAAAAAAAATTGCACAATGGTGATTGTGCACATCTGATACCTGTTGATTCATTAACGTGAAATGAGAGTTTTTCTTCTATCCGCATTTCATAACCCACATTTTTTTTAGTATCCCTTGACACGGCATTCATTCATATCCTGATTGTGTCGTTAAACAGGTGATATTCTGACCACCAATGCACCAGAGCCTATTTTCCGCATGAACCCTTCGCAAGCACTGGAAAAGTAATTCACCACTAGGGTGCAATTTTTTTTTTAGAACCTAATTTGAATAACAACATGATTTCTGACCTCTTGCACCAGGATCGTCAAGGGGCGATTTCCCCTACCCCTGGCTTTGAGAAATTAATGTTTTTGCATATATTTGAGCGCATTTTTTGCTGTTTTCTGAGAAAGAATCATTGAGTATATACCCCCCTCCCTGGAAAAATTCGAAATGATGAGCCTATCTTGCCCACTGTCTGAAACTTTGTGAAGGTAAAATACATCTATGATCTTCATTTACAGAAATTCTGAAAATACCGCGGCACACCATGAACCTTGTTGCGGCACCCTGGTTGCGGAGCACTGTAATAGGGGACACAACTATGGTTCAAAGTCCCAATTAAAATAAGGACAATATTTCCTTAAAATACTCATTATAAGGACGACAACAAAAAAATTCACATCGAAATCATGTAAGAAGGAAGCTAGAAGTTAGTAAATAATAAGTACCCAGAAAAAAAAAAGTTGGAATTAAAACCTTAAAATATATCGTAGCCCACTCTTAGACTACATCTGGGCCCCCATGAATCAGTCAGGTTCTTTATGAAATCTTTTTCTGTTGAAAGGTATGAAAATTCGTTTTTGGTTTTTTGCAACAATATTTTTACGAAATTTAAAAATGTATAAAAAAAAGGTTCCCCATAGTTTTTTAGAAGAGCAAAAGTTGCCGTGACCAGGATTCGAACCTGGGTTATTGCGGCCACAACGCAATGTACTAACCACTATACGATCACGGCGACGAAAGGGGGAACTTATTTACAACGAAGCAAGCAAGAACCAAAAGTTGTTCTAATTTGGGAAGGGTGTGTCAATGAACCGTAATAGCCGCGAGATAGTGTATAGTTTCTCACATTCCCTAACAGATGGCAGCACTAAATAAATAATCTAACATCTAACCCATTACAAATCTGAGTAAAAATGTCTTTGAAAATATTCATGATAATGAAACAAATAAAAGTACCTTTGTTCTTAAAAAAAAGGCAAAACTACAGCATTCTACCGTATTTTTTGTTTCTCCATAAAAATATTTGATTATGTTTTTGACACCATTAAGAAAAAATAATTATTTATATTCAGTACACGAAATTAACTTCATTTTAAACACAAAAGCCTAACTCCAAAGTACATTAAGAAAAATATTTATCTCGTGTTTCTATCCATGAGGGCCGACCATTACTAAAAGAGTTTTTTCCATGAGTGAGGGGTGTAAGTTGTGTTTATACATTCAGCCCCTAGATTTTAACGATGAAATTTAAATATTTAAACAAGGACTAACTACAAGATACTTTTAAAAAGCTACAGAAGACGTCACGCAAAATATTTATCTCACACTTATTTCCAGCTGCTATAACGACTCCCGCTATAACGAACCCTCAACTGACCGGCTTTGGAGAAAGCCGGCTATAGCCGAAGGTTTGCTACATAACGATTTTTAAGAAAAAAAAAAAACTGTTTTGCTGAATGCTTCAATTATGAATCTCTTAATTGCATGTTGCACGATGTTTAATTTATAATTCCGACAATTAAGTGAAATAATTATTGTACTCAGTAATAAATTAACTACAAAAATATTTACCTTTTTTTTCTTAACAATTTATGCATATCATGGAAGAAGGATGTTATTTTCGGTTGAATTCTTTTGAATTTAAAACACATTTCGCCATTTTTTTTAGTCGATTATTGCAAACAAATGCACAGCGTGTTGATCTATAGTTTCAGTTGCATAAAAATTGTTCATACCACCATTGACAGCTGCCATTGGAGCAAAATAATTCTGGACATATATCTTTTACTGTTTCTTCACCAATATTAGAAGATTTAGTCCGTAGTCAAATTGTTCTTGTTGAAGATTTTTAAGTTATTCAAGAAATACCAAGACTCATAAAACCAGGAAATCTCCTTTTAGCCTACTTTCCCGTTAAAAACAAAAGAAAGACGAAAAAAGTATTAAAAGTAGCTTAATGCATCTAAAAAATATCGCCAAGTCCAAAAAATATCGCCAAGTAAAAAAAATATCGCCAAGTCCAAAAAATATCGCCAAGTAAAAAAAAATAAAAAGGTAAATTAAATATCGAAAAATTAAAAATTTGAAAGTAGGGTATTGAGATGGGGAATTTGTGTGTCGGTCGGTCGGTCGGTCGGTCGGTCTGTCGGTCTGTCTGTCCCCCCCCCTAATAACTTTTGAATGAACATTCCGATTTCGACAAACTTTTTTTTGTTGGAAAGATCTCGGCGAGTACAGCTCATTCCCCATATTTGATTTTTCGATTTGAACAATTTTTGGTTCAACTTTGAACCGTTCAAAAAACCGGTCCCGCGATGCTAACTTTTGAGTGAACAGTCCGATTTGAACAAACTTTTTTTTGTTCGAAAGATCTTTTCAAGGATACTTCATTCCCGTATCTACATTTTCGATTTGAATAATTTTTCGTTCAACATTGAACCGTTCAAACAAGCTGTCACCCCTAATAACTTTTGAATGAACAGTCCGATTTAAACATTTTTTTTTGTTCGAAGCATCTCGGGAAGGATACTTTATTACCGTATTTAAATTTTCAATTTGAACATTTTTGGTTCAACATTGAACCATTCAAGTAACCTTTCCCCACCTAATAACTTTTGAGTGAACAGTCCGAATGGAATAAACTTTTTTTTGTTCGAAAGATCTCGGCGAGTACAGCTCATTCCCGTATTTGATTTTTCGATTTGAACAGTTTTTGGTTCAACTTTGAACCGTTCAAACAACCTGTCCCGCGATGCTAACTTTTGAGTGAACAATCCGATTTGAACAAAATTTTTTTTGTTCGAAGTATCTCAGCAAGGATACTTCATTACCCTATTTAAATTTTCCATTTGAGCATTTTTTCGTTCAACATTGAACCGTTCAAGCAACCTTTCCCCACCAAATAACTTTTGAGTGAACCGTCCGAATGGAATTAATTTTTTTTTTTTTTGAAAGATCTCGGAGAGGCTTTCCCATACATTCCCATATTTCACTTTTTGATTTGAACCATTTTTCGTTCAACATTGAACCGTTCAGAAAAAAAATTAACATTAGCGTCTACGGGGAATTTAAGTTGAATGTTGATTCTGAACTTAAAGTCGGATTTCCTTCAAACTAACTTTGTAAGAAAATGGTTTTGATAAATAGTGTTTGTAAAGTACTTTTCTGAGTAATCTTCTGTGAGGACTTTGATTCCGACTCCGACTCCGCAAACGTGGCGGAAATGCAGGCTCAGAAAAAAAAAATGACTGACTGTGCAGACGATTTTTTGTTTATTTATTCATTTGTTTTATTTTATTTATTTTTTTTTTTTTTTTTGGCAGACGATTTTTTTTGTAACAAAAATTTTTCATTCACGAGAACATTTTATTCTTTATTTATATTTAACAACTGGCAACCGATTAAAAGTGAAATTCGAGACATTTTATTAACGGACGAGTTTTTTTTTTCTTTTTTTTTCTTTCTTTGATAAAATACGTTTTGATGCTCTTTGTACTTTTATTTATTTACTAGCGGTACCCGCACGGCTTTGCCCGTGGTATAAAAATAAAATTTCATTTGTAAAATAATTGATATAGCAGAAAAAATGCTCTATTTTAGTTGCAATTCAACTATAATTCCTTAAAAGTATGATATAAAAATCCGGTATGGACCCCACGCTACTTAATTTTACGTGTAAATTTCTTAGTAGATGCCTTAAGTGCTAAAATAGTGCTTGGAGTGAGCATGATAACAGTTTAAATATTTATATCCCTAGTTTGTCACGAAGCAATGCAAAAAAAAGTTTTACAATGATTAATCTCCTAAATATCGCCGATTTTAACATCATTCAGTGGATTTTTCGCAAAATATCGCCAATAGCGCCAAATTGAGTCCAAATAAAAAAGAAAACAATTTTTTTCGCCAACTTGGCGATATGTCGCCAAATTGGCGGCAACTACTTGACAACCAAAAGCTTGGCGATATATTGCCAAGTGGTCGGGCCAATTCATATCTTTTTTGTCTGCATTGAAATGAACACTGATTTACTCCATAAAAGGGGTAAAACATCCCCTTGGAACATTCGAATGCAACCCCAAGGGGAGATGCACAAAAATAAACCAAAAGAGAAGATAAGAACAATTTTGTTGCTCACAGAAACCAACAGAAATCTTACAAAGTTTAAAAGAAGAAAGTTTTATTTCCTTGCTTTAAAAACAAAACGAACGATGCAATAACGCAATTGATACGATATTTGGTTAATCTGTGTTTTAGGTACCCTTTTCTCGCAAAATGGGCGATAGGCGCGCCAAGCGTGGTAACCCTGGCTATTTTGCGTAGTTTCTCTCGAAGCATTCACTTCCGCGAGACACGCAAAAACGCGCCATTTTCACCCGGAAAAGACAGGGTTGCCAGAGAATTGAAACAAAAAAATACTACGCCTCCTCTAAAAAAATATTACAAAATACTACTGTTTCCAAACGTTGCCAAAATCAATGCTGCTAAACTGCGAAATCTATGAAAATGAAAAAAAAAAATCCGCCAAATCTTTTAATTAAGTCATTAGTATATTGGAAACAGGGTTGCCGGAAAAATACTACGCTCCTTATTTGGACCGAAAAAATATTACCGTAGTATCAAAAATACTACGTCTCGCGACGCTGGAAAAAGAACGAAACAAAAATAGGTGTGAACACGTAACCATGGTAACAACATGAAAAGTTGATTTCCGTTGATGAAATAATTCTTTTCATCTCTCTTTTCAAACAAATTTTATATTCGAGCTGAACCATTTTAGAATCGTTTGGCTTGCTTTACTGAAGGTAAGCCTTGAATTCCGGGATTCTAAAAACAATTGTTACAGCTTTCCTGATGATCGTAGAAACTTCGAAAAAACTTCATTTTGTGCAGAAAATTTCAAGCTTTCGAATGACTTAAGACTTGAAAATGTGTATGAAATATTTCTTCCCTATTTTATCGAATTTCCGCTAAATATTCGAATAGAAAAAGAACGAAAAGGAATTTTCGAAAAATCGCTTCGAGGTGCAAAACTACATGCTACAAACTAATTTTGTGCCAAGTGGCATGAAAATCGACCGAACGGTTTTGGCGCTACGCGCGTAACAGACAGACAGACAGAAAGAAAGAAAGACAGACCCACCTTCAGCTTTATTATTAGTAGAGATTTATTTATTTTATTATTATTATTATTATTTTTTTTTTTTTGAAAACAATGGAGGATTTTTTCTACGGAGGAACTGTAACAGTTGCACTCTTTAAAAGGTGCGACAAAGCTTTATTTATTCGTTAATTACTTTTTACGTGTCTATTTCATCTGATGAGAGGGGTATAGTTTGCTTTTCGAAATCAGCTCTATGTGCTAAAAAGGTATGTTTGACATAATTTTCAGTTTCAGATAATCAAGAGAATAATGATCAGATGCGAGAATGCCGATGTCGATGTACGGGAAAGTAGGCTCGTTTAGTTCTTGACAGAACTTCTTGTTAAATGTTCAAAGTCAAAAATTATTTTCAACGAAATTCGTTTGAAGTGGTATTTTTTAATTTATGGATTGCTATAAAAGATTTTCTAGTATTTGGAGATCGTAATAAGCGTCTGAAATTGCATAAGACTTCAGTTCGGACCAATGAAAAGGTTCGCTACAACCATGGGATCGCTATATCCCGGGTTCGCTATAATGGGCGTTGCGTCACAATTATGCAAGTGCCGGTGGCGCCCTCAGCAACGATAAAGTCTGGTTCCACTTGATGTGTGAGGGCGTTTTTTGTTCACCTGTGGAGCAGGTGAGTTGTTTTTACCGCACCGATGCTCGCTCATGGGTATTTTTTAATCGACTAATAGAAATGTTTCAGCGATTTTCAAGTTTCTATCATTTTTAATCTGAATACAGTCCACTATTAATTTTACACCAAAGAACCTTACCAACTGGGTTCGACTGTATAATGAAAATGCTCATGTCCATTCCTGTAGAATGAAACTGTTTGAACTTAAGAAAACTGGAGAAAGTGGCGCGCTCCAATGGGTTTCGAGTCATTGTGACATTTTCGGAAATAGAGCGTCCAGATCGAACTTGCTACGGATGGATCTCTTTTCATCCAATTGGATTCTCTTCTGCCTCCTCCATCATTAAACGAATTATTTATATTTATAACTAAAAAAATCTCCTTCTTTTAATGAGGCTGCAGTGGCTACTGACCATTTTCAGACCTAGTGCATTCCCCGAGAATTTCCCCACTATGTAGAGGCACCTGGGCTCTATTCGATGCGAAACTGTACTAGAAATTTAATTTTGCCAAGAGATCCGTGCCAAACGAGTACTCGAGGGATCTTTTACATGCCGCATAAATCATACGACATGGACGCTGTCGATTTTCTGCATCTTGAAAATCCACCGACTGGAGTCGGGTTTGATCCCGCGCCTGTGGGCGTGAGAGGCCAGCCTCTTAACCACTAAACCACTCTGTCAACTATTAACTAAAATAATTCAGAATATCTTCATAAATGATGCAGCTGCCGGTAGAAAGTGGGACGTCCTGCTCAATAAAAGTACAATGAACTCTCACTTATACGCCGCCTCATTTATGCGCCTTTTTCACTTATACGACGATTTTAAATGGTCCCAGCACATTCCATAGAAAAATAATGATAGTATTGTTCGTTTATGCGTCGCTCTAAACATAAATATTTCCCTTATGCGCCGAATTTTCCCTAAAATGTGTGAAAATGTATTTATTTTCTTTAAAAAATAAGCATTTTTCTTCACTTTCCTCTTTAATCTTTCGTCTTTATTGCTCACGGAAGACATTTTTTCCGCAAGAACTAAAGTTCGGAGAGGAACAGTTATCTATTATGCATCGTTTTAAAGGGAACAGTTTGTAATTAGGTTATGCTGCAACTTTTGTTTTCTCTTTATCATTATAGTTACGTTACAGTCATTGCCATACTGTAGTAATATGTCCTTTTTCTATAGAAACATTCTTATTCACTCTCTCATTATAACCTATGTTGAGTTTTAGCCCTTTAAATGGGCTTGTTCACTTGTACGTCTCTCTCACTTATGCGCCGTTTTCTGTTGGTCCCTAGGGCAGGCGCATAAGTGAGAGTTCACTGTAATGTTAATTTCATCCGTTTATGCGTCGCTCTAAAGATAAATATTTCACTTATGCGCTGAATTTTTCGAAAAACGTAAGCAATTTAATTAATTTTCTTAAAAAATGAGCATGTTTCTTCACTTTCCTCTTTAATCTTTCGCTTTTATTGCTCACGGAAGGCATTTTTTCCACATGAACTAAAATTCGTAGAGGGACGATTATCTAGTTTGGATTGTTTTAAAAGGACCCGTTTGTGGTTAGGTATGCTGCAATTTTTGTTTTCTCTTTATCATTGTAGTTAGGTTACAGTAGTTGAAAAAACCGTGGTAATATGACCATTTTCTATAGAAACATTCTTATTCATGCTCTCATTAGAACTTATCTTGCATTTTAGTCCTTTAAATAGGCTTGCTCACTTATGCGTCTCTCTCACTTATGCGCCTTTTTCTGTTGGTCCCTTGGGCCGGCGCATAAGTAAGAGTTCACTGTAATAATATGCCCAGTTCCTTGCCGCGGTATGTTGGAGTGGTGTTGTTTTCTTGTAACCACTAAACATGACTAATTTGCAAAAAACCCTGCATAGAATTGAAGAGAAGGACTCACCTTGTTGCCCATTGTGTCGCTAAGGTGAGATGGGTGGTGATCATCTCAGGAGCTGCACCGTTATTTTAAATCTTTATACACTGGCGGAAAAAAAAATCCCAACACCAAGAAAAAATTGCCGTAGAGTAATGAAATTTGGGTAATGCAATTGTCTAGTTAACATGTTTAATTGATTAAATGTACAAGATCACTGGCTAATTTCAGCTCAAGAAAATGCTGTGCAAATGTGAAATTATGTTAATTTAATAGAGGGTGTAACCTCCAGAATTTTGAAGGCAAGTCTGCAAGCATGCATGCATTATGTCATACAGGTGCCGAATGTCACTTTGTGGTATGGAGTTCCATGCTTGTTGCACTTGCTGTGTCAATACTAGGACCGTCATGGCTGACTGTGGATGATGCTCGAGGTGCCATCCCATGATATCCCCTACGTTATCAATTCGAGACAGACCTGAAGATTTTGCAGGTCATGGTAACATGTCAGCACTCTGTAGAGCCCATTGCGTTACAGCAGCGATGTGAGGGCGAGCGTTATCCGGTTGGAAAACGCCCCCTTGAATGCTACTCACGAAGGGCTGTACTACTGGTTAAATTAACAGACTGACGACAAATTTTCAGTCAGTGAGTTTGGGATAACCACAAGAATGCCCCTGCTGCCGTAGGAAATTGTTCCCGAGACCATAACTCCAGGTGTGAGTCCCGTGTGTCTAGGCCGTAGACCGCTTGAATGCAGGCGGTCCCCTGGTCACCTTCTGACCAATATACAGCCACCACTGGCACTAATTCAGAAT
>JAXGGA010024482.1:0-11970 GCA_038373865.1 Uloborus plumipes
AAATAATAGTCAGTACTACATCTTGCTTTTAAATGAAATTGAATTCATAGATATTTAAAATATGACTTAAATATATGTAACTTGGACAATTGTGCAATTTAATTTATGTGTTTAATATTCCAAGTGTTGATTGAAAAAAAAAAAATCATCTAAAAAGTTTAAGACATACTTTTAAAGAAATTAGGTGCTCTTCGATGTTACTTATTTGACTCTGACAACTTTCAGCTAATTCACATGCTTCTTTACACCTATTTAGGGAAATAACAAAAAAGCATAAGAGTCTGAAATACAATTTATTAACTCAACAATACTTATTAGTCAAATCCTACATTTCAATATATTTTCATTTATCATCAATACACTTTTGTTAACAATGTATTAATGTGAGTAAAGCTTATTTTAGAGAGCATTTGAACACAACAAAAAGAAAAAATACCTATTAATAAGAGCTAGAAATGTGTTGTCTGAAGACAGGGCTTCAGTAGTCCTTGTTCTCAAGGCTTCAAAATGGAGTACTGCATTGCACATGCTTACTAAATCTCGTGACAGTTGATTGCTAGTCTAGAATTGAACAACTTTAGAGTAAACAAAAGTTTTAAAAAATCACAATCACAATAAAAATTTCAACTTTAATAAGTTTGAAGCTGACAACCTAACAGTTCTTTCCAGTGGCGTATCCAGGAATTGATTTTGGGGGGTGCACATCGAACATCGACACTGTGATGAGAAAGGAAAGAAATCAAGAAATATGGTGAAACTTTAAAAACGCAGTATTTCGATTTAATTTTTTCTATTAAACGTTACTCAGATTGTTTTTTTTTTTTTCCCCCACAAAAATGAATATCATGCAAGTACAATAAGGCGCTGGTACATCGCTCATTTTCCTCTTACATTTCCACAATTACAGAATAACAATTAGTTTTGCTTCTTATTGTCGAAAACAGAAAATAATATGACAATATTTCAGTGTCCACAAAGTATTTTTCATTGAAAAAACCTGAAGCATATTTACATGAAGGTTACAGGTTTTTTCAAAATTCGGTGCCACCATTTTTTATAGTCTTACAAAATCTTGGGGGGTGCATTGGTCCCTTGGCACCCCCCCTGGATACGGCACTGGTTCTTTCAATTGGAAAATTAATAACATAGCGTTTCAAAGAAATAATTTTGAACATATTTCAATTTTATGTTAGAATTACAAAAATGATGACCACCAACAGCGTTTAGTCACAGTTAGTCTAGTTCCTGACAGTTTATTAATCCCAACAGAGTTTAAGAACAATTCAATATTATGCACACAAAAATGTTTTACCTTACATTAAAAATTTCTTGTCACTTCACTTCTCTTTTATAATTTTTCCCAAGAGAAGTGTGTAAAGGAATAAGCAAAAAAAAATTAATTTATTTTTTCCTTACTTCCTTAATTTTTTTGGCAAAATTTGAAAAAAAAAAAAAAAAAAACTGAGATTTTCATGTTTTTCTAGACTGCGTCCAAAATATGGAGATTGCCAATTTTCCTCAAAGCATTGACAGCTATAGATTATAAAACTTAATACAGTAGAAAAAGAAAAGAAAATTTTTGTTATCGCAAGTTAATTTTATAGCATTTGCAAACCTTATTTAACCCCCTGACGGTTCTGGACGTCTTATCAGGTCCATTTAACATGTAATTCTGGAACTGCCGAGTCACTGGGGGGTTAGAACTGCTTTGGGAAATTTTATCTAATTTTAAACTATGTTGTCAAAGAAAAAAAAATTATACTTTTTTACTAAATGTAACACATAATCGCAATAAAAAATTCGATTCCTATGACAAATACAGGATACAAAAAGGTGGCACAACACATGCATCCCAAACTTGTCTATTAAAGCAGGTTAACAGGGTTATGAAATAATGGTTTTACGGAGCAGTGGTTTTATATTATGAAAAAATAAAAAATGCCTACTTTTTCGGTTCAAGGGAGAGAGATTTAGCATACATCACAATTAGAATGCTCCTTTTTTTTTTTTTTCATTTACATTTCACCTTAATCAAGGACAGAGTCATTATTCATTTATGAGCAATTTTTAGACCACAAACTTGTTGATTTGGGAGAAAATGAAATAAAAAAGGGTAGCATTCCTAGCATATGAGCTGTTTGTGGTGGTCATTTGTGATGCCTTAACAAGTTGATTAGTTACTCAAAAAACGAGAATTTTTGAGTATGCAATTAAACTTACATTAATAATGGATGTTTTAGCAGCAATGGCCACTTCAAAGTCTTCCTGCACTGCTGTCAATGATGGATTAGCACCAGCTGCCCATTTCAATCTCTGCTCTATTCCAGATGTTAGAGATAAATACCGTTCATGAGCAGATGTAACAACACAGTCATAAGTCACCAATGCACTAACAGTCTGAAAATAAGTTAACCAAACTCCAATGTTAACAACACTCGTAACTGAATTGAAAATGTAAATTTTTTTTCAACAATTTGAAAATTAAAGTCCAAGCAGCTCTTGCACTCTGCACCCACATCACACAATTACAGGTCGAGGATGTGGTTGATTCATATAAATGGGGAAAAAAATCAATAATACCTCCTTCAGGAAAGGTTTTGTATTTTGAAGACAAAAGTGTGCATCATAATAAAACCTATATTCAGCAAGATTTTTTTAACACTAGGTTATATTTTACACATACAATGAATGAACTAGGATTTTTTTTTTTTTTTTTTGTGATCACTAAAATTCTCTAAGTAATGCTAACAAAATTACCACGAGCAAAAAATATCCTACAACTGTTTAAACACTAGTTACACCAAAATTCACTTTCATTTCACTAAGCAAGGGAATAGAAATATCCAATATCTTCAGGTCATAGTTAAAAAAATGAATTTCAAAAATTATTAGAAAGAGTATGAATTTTTTATCTTGTGGTTTTGATGTGATTTCTAACTAGATGATAACAAAATAAATTTACTTTCAGTAATGGACTTTTTGAACTTTATGACTATAGGAAAATATTTTTTAAATGTTCCCAAAAATTCTTAGCCATTAAATGAGAATTAAACTGCTTGAAGTTATAATACAAGGTTAATGCATTTTTTAGTTACCAACAGTATATATAATCAATTTAACTTAGTATAAAGTATTTAAAGTGATGAAAAGTCCATAACATGCAACAAAAAAGAAAATCTATAATTAAAAGTTAGTAACAGTATTGAAACAAATACATACTTTACGTATTTCAGACATAACAGAAGCTCTGGATGATACTGAGCTTTGCAAAGGACCTATGTTTCCTTGAGCTAAAAGATCTTCATTTAGCCATTGAAAGCGAGCAAGTTGTAACTGTGCTCGTTGATGGCTTCCTCTATGAACAAGAAGATATTGTTCTAAACGCCTATAAATGAAAGAAAGAAAAAAAAGGACAATCGATTAAATGGAAATTTTAGTCAAAAGCATAAATGACGACTTTCAATAACATCAACGGTTTCATTACTGATGCAGTGAAATAAAAAAGAGATACAATGAAAATAATCAAACAAAGTATCACTTTCTCAACTCATCTTTAAAATTTCTGCCTATCATGAAACCTAATAAACTCTATGTGAAAACACATGGTGATTTTCATTGAAATTCCCCTAACAGCATCCTACACCATTAAAAGTTGATCAATTTAAAACCAAACTTGATTTCAATAAATAAACAAATAAAACTTTAAATATCTAATAGAGGCACTTTAAATGAGAAGATGGCAAATTCGAAAAAAGAAATGAGCCATACAAAATTCCTATGAACAATCCAGAACAAGTTTATAAGCGCATGGTGGCAATCTAACTGAACATATCGCATCATATTCCCTTAAACACAAAACACAATTTATAAACAACTGCTCCATTTTTTTAATACTTGGTGATACATTGCACTTAATTTGCAAACTTAAAAGGGTTTTTTTTTCCGAAGCAAAAGTAAACTACTTTTAATTTCCCTGCTTTTATTTAATAGAATTTGATAATATTGTTATCCAAAACAACTGAACCATAACAAATATTACAAATAATGTTAAATTACGCAAATGACAATAAGAATAGCAACACGTTAATTGGAGTCACAAGAAATCCTATTTTTAATGTATAAAAACAAGTGCGTACCTGCATTTTCGAACATCACATTCTTAAAGATAATGCTCTGTTAAAAAATCTTTTACATTAACCAAATTTTAAAGTTTTATTTTCACCTCCTTTATTAAGGTTTTCAAACATACAGGGTGTTCACTCCAATCGTGGTCCAATAGCTAATTTCTAAACCGTTAGAAAAGCATATAGTTGCATTTTGAAAAAAATCTTCAAATTGTGGAAAAAATTTGGATTTCTGAAATTTTTGTCAAAAAACAAATTTTCAAAGAGTTTCAAAATTTAACTTTTTATACCCCCCCCCCCCCCCAGTCTTATCTATCATATTTAGTAAAACATTCTTGACTCACTCTCATTTAAAACTTTTAAAAAAATCACTCATCTACAACAAAAATTTACCGAGTTATGACCTTTTGAAAAATCACTATTTTTGAAATATTTTATGACATCATCCAGAGAGCGCTTAAGGGTCCATATGCGAATTAAAAAAGTGTGTTGACAGGTGTAAATATATTTTGGTTCTTTGCGTAATCAGGCATTATGAATGGTTGAAATGACTTTGTTAGTACTATTTTTATGCCCATAGGCAATTTATGAATAGAAGGGTTTTATTATGCATTGGAACCTCGTTAATTTGAACAGGCTTAAAATTAATTACTGTTAAGACCTGCTACAATTGCGAGGAGCCCTTCCGATTATTGGTTGTTTATTGTTGTTCGGATAAGGCAAGTAACTGAAATAAAACACTTTTTGAAAGCTTTAAAATCTTATCTTTCTGTTATATAACACATTATCATCATTAAACATAGAACAAAAAAAAGTACCAGAGAGAGAAATTGTTTATTTTGATGGGGTTCATCTCCTCTTTAATTTTTTCTAACCATGTTATGAACAACTTGTACACAAACTATTTTAATCGGCAAATAAATATATCCTATTCTAGTAATCTACAGTCAGTTATACTTGAGGAAAAGTAAGAAATTTCTTGAGGGTAACTAAGCAAATACAACTCGAGATACAAAGCATTAATATCAGTGGAAACACGTCTACCATTTTAAAATGCATATATACTTGTGCTATGAGCATCAAAAAATAAATAGATAAATAAATAAAAATAGAAAAAATAAAACTACCTTGCCAGATCTTCTTTACGCCATGCATTATCAAATGCACTTAATAATGTACTGAGAGGTGGAAGCTGAGACTCTAAGAAGTTTTCAGAAATGCAAGATTTATAGGCTTTTAGCAAAATTTCTTCAATTGATATTTTATTTTCCACTCCAACATCTCGCAGTTCAATTTCAGCAGTAAGATCATAACCAAGATGAGTAATTAATAAACAAAGTGCAAAACCAATTGCTTGAGAAGGCAAACCAAGTATCTAAGTTAGAAAAAAGTAGAATTCTATTATAAAAATAATTGGTAAAATTAATCAAAATATTCATTAATTAAAATTATGCAAAAAAAAAAAAAAAAAGAACCTTAAAAACTAAACATCTAAATACAGAAATTTATTTTGAAAAATTGAGCTCTCAATAAACAGCCATTAGGGAACCAAATTTTATACAAAAAGTGACATGCTCTTATTTGAATTAAAAATACATCCACAGAAAATATAAAACACTAAAAATCAATAATTTGTTGTTACAGAATGAATACAGTGCATGTTGAAATGATTGGTCCACAAAGAAATAAAAGTTATGTTGATAAGAATGATCTAATTTCGATATTGGAGGGTTTTGTCTGTCCAAAGTGGATAAGCTCATATTTTTAGTCCTTTGTCAGGATGTCACTTTTAATGATTGACAGATAATTTTTTACTGCCATGATCATTTTTGAGTCTTAAAATTTGTTTGCATCATTATGACATCTGTTTAAAAGCTTATCTATTTCTATGTACCATTTTCCACTTTTTAAATGTATCAATTTTCCCTGCTGAACCAACAAAAGACTGAAACCACGACACATTTTGTTTGATTACAATGTGATATGCTCAAATATGTTTAAATACCTCCAGAGCAGCAAGAATAATCCTTAAATAAGACTAAGCATTGATATTTCTGCAATTTTTTTGAGAATAAAGGTGATTGGTACAAACTTTCAGAAGGTTAACCTATCTTTTTAAAATGCCGACAGTGGTGTAGTGGTTAAGACACTGGCCTCTCGGCCCGAAAGCGTGAGATCAAACTCGGCTCCAATTGGTGGATTTTCATGTTTCAGAAAATTGACATCTATCCATCTCGTATGAATATGCGACATGTAAAAGATCCTTTGAACACTCATTTGACATGGAGTATCTCTTGGCAAAGTTAAATTCCTTGTGCAGGTTCACTTCAAATTGAGCGTAGGATCCTCCATCTAGTGACAAAACTAGGCTTCAAAATTCCTGTGGCAACGACATTCCGCTGATAGTGATGCCACATGAAAGAATGGGCGCCAGTCTCGGAGAATGCATAAGGTCTGCAAATGGTTAGCTAAATGCGGCACGGTTTGAAACAATCTTTTCGAAGTGGTCTGAAAAAAAACACTTGCATAAAATAAAAAGGAAAGATTTATTTTTAAGAAATTTCTTCATAAATAGTTATAAAAATTACTGATTAAATATCTCTACGGAAAAAGTGATTCTTAATCTCAATATGGAGTTGAAATTTTAAAAAATGCAGGTGAACCTATCATTTCAATACGCACTGTAGTAAGCCAATCTCTGAACAGGTCTAGCTGTTCAAAATATCTCTCGAAAAATACAAGTAATAACTTAAGGTAATATATGTTAGAATTAACTATGATAAAACGATAACCATTGTGATTACCTTAATGTCTCAATACAAAATAAGAAACACCATATTGAATTTATAAAAATATAAAAAAGCTGTCAAAATGCTAATGTTTGTAGCTCTCTGTTATAATAGAAACCTGATTGCTATTTCAACACATAACTAAAAAAGTTTTCAGATATTCATGAAAAATGCTATTTACAAATAAAGAACATGTTATCTTTGAAACTTTTATTGCACCTTTTATTTGCAACTTCGCATTACTTTCGCTTGAATGGTGCCAAAATGCACCTTCTTCTTCTTTATACACAATGGAATTTTTTAAAAATCATTTTAAGTAGAGTAGAACACTGTAATAACAAGCCCTCTTTTAATGAAAAAAGCTGAATTTGGATTAAGTCGGGAAATCAGAAAGATTTGGTACGTACAATGTTTAGACTATACAAACTAACTCGCTTTTATCAGTAAACTGGGTTTAAAGCGAGCAACAGTTATGTCATTTATAAAATTTCTGTTATTTTTTCTTTCATATTACAAGGTCAATCTAAAGTTTAAAATGATTCTTCTTAAATCTCGAGATCAAGCAATGACGGCCATTTTCTATTATTTGTAGACAAGAAAACGTAAAATTGTTGTTATCACTTCCAAGATATACTTCAGAGGACATTGTAGATCACATTAAACCAAATGTAGATGAAAAGAATAACAAAAACGATTACAAGGATTACAATCACAACAAATGTGAAGGATTTGAATCTAAACAATAGGGTGGAGCGAAAAAAATGAATTTTTGATTTTTGTAAACGGGTACCTTTCATTTACTGTGAATGAGGCTAAGTAACAATTCTGTAAAATATTTCACTTTTAAGACTTCATCTTTAGTCTGCACATTTGGCCTAAAGTTTTGAAATTTTTGATTTTTTTTAGATTTTTCAAATTTTTTAAAAAATATTGCAAACGATAAAACTAGTGACGAGTGGTTATTAAATAAAAGAAAAAGGTTTGAAATATACAAGGAATTTTTTAAAACCATTTTAGATTATGATTTCAGTTTGTGCATTACGCTCAAAGTTCATCAAATTTCCCAAAATTTCTGATATTTTCAACATTTTTTAACTCAGTATTTCCTCTCAATATTCACTCTAAGTATCTTCAAACCTGTTTTTATTCATTTTTTTAATTACTTTGAACTATGCAACTCTTTGCTAGCTCATGTGGAACTACCCAAGACTCACCACGAGGAGGTGACCGCACTTCAAATCCTACACGTGAACCTTTCCATACGAGCACCTATGAACATTTCTTAAATACATCTTTAACAGTTAAATTGTTCCTTTGTGCCGTAAATTGATCAAATATTTATGTCAGTTATCCTCGTTTTTACTAACCTTTTTCTTTTCTTATGATTACATACCAATTTTAAGAGCTTGTGACTATTTGACAGCTCTTTCAACTGATTGAGTCTTAAATGGAAGTTTAAAAATAGCGCATTCAGAAATCATATTTAAATTCTCAGCTTCCAGTAAACTTTGTAAATACAGTGTTGTTAAATTACGTATAAAAGACGGCTTTGTAATTTTCACATCATGACAAGAAATCATATTGATGTATTCTGATTTTTTATTTATGTATGTAATGTATGAAAATATATTTTTATCTATTTTTGGGAACTGAAGCGTTTTCACTTGTTTGCTTGTTTGTTTTCTAGATTCATCGTTGATAACACGATTCAAAACAAGTTTCTTTATATGCTTTCTCTTATGAAATAACTAGAATATTACCCGGCGTTGCCCGTGTGCTTATTAATACAACATAGCTCCAAAAAATATTTGAATGAATTCTATCCACATGGGATATGAAAACTTCTTTAATATTAAAATGAAATAGGCAGCCTTTAATTGATAATTCATTGTTAATCGTAATCTTTGCTGGAAAATACTCATATTTAAATGGGTTAAATTTTATCAATCTGCATGCTTAATGGCTTGTCTCCATTACCCTATATATTCAAAATTGAAAGAAAATGGCCATTTTGAGACAAAAAATTTGAATTTTGAGCTTTTTGGATTTTTTCTTAAATTTCAAAACCCCACCAATGTGAATTCTAGTGCATCAAGGAACCTCTGTGCCAAGTTTGATGAAAATCCGAGGAAAACTGAATTTGTATAAAGAACATACATCCATTTTTACATATGTTGATATCGAAAACAGCAAATTTCTAGGGTGCAAAGTATTCATTGTTTTGAATGGATGAGAATACAATTTTCTCCTTTTTCCCGGAGAGATAAGTGTAACTCTTTATAATCTCACACAAATTCATAGCTAAATTAGTAACGTCTGCACTTCATCCTAAAAAAGCAAGGCCACTTTTACCGCGAAAGTTAAACTTTTTAAAAAATTATAGTCTAAAGATTATGTTTGCTGTAGTCAACCATCTGGCTTTGGAAAGCTTTCTTGGACTTCTGTTTTATATTTTCTGGATATTTCCCCGGTCAAAACTATCTTGCTCATCTCATGAAGTTACTGTTGCTCAGTACTTAAATCCTTTTTATTGTCACCATCAATCTGATCAATGACAAACTTTATAGGTTCATATGGAACTGATTTGAAAGTATATCATGTTGTTTAGCTTCGTTCAACAGGCCCAAAAAATCACTTTGGTCCACTGGTAGGTCTGTCTAGCTTTTGTAAAAAAGTGTTGCAAATTAAGTTCATTCAAATGTAATTGGCAAATATCCCATTGCAGAGGTCTACCAAGTTTTTCTTTCAGTTTCCATATTACACCATTGCATTTTCCTGTCTTTGTAGTGCATCCATCAAAACCAATGCAAATAATTTCCTACGCAAAGAAGCACTTTTTTGTTCCTGACGTGTCTAAAAAATGTAACTGTATGCACTCATTGGTTGGAAGCAAGGGGAGCGCCGGTGGCATCCAAAGTGCGGCCACATCCTCGTGGTGAGTCCTGGGTAATTTCAATGAGCAAGCAAAGAGTTGAGTAGTTCAAAGAAACAAAAGTATTAAGAAAATGTTTTGAAGGTACTTTAAGTAAATATTGAGAGGAAATATTAAATTATAACATTCTTGCTCAATATTGAAAATATCGGAAATTTCGGAAAATTTGATGAACTTTGGGCCCAATGCGCAGACTGAAATTATAATTTAAAATGGTTTTAAAAAATTCCTTGTGTATTTCAAACCTTTTTCTTCCATTGAATAAGCACCCGTCACTAGTTTCATCATTTGCAATATTTTTTTAAAAATTTTGAAAAATCTAAAAAAAATCAAAAATTTCAAAACTTTAGACCAAATGCGCAGACTAAAGATGACGTCGCAAAAGTGAAATATTTTACAGAATTGTTACTTCGCCTCATTCACAGTAAATGAAAGGTACCCGTTTACGAAAATCAAAAATTCATTTTTTCGCTCCACCCTACTGAACAACCTTCAACATACTCAACACACTTGATGGGCAGAAATACCAGCAGGAAAAGAGTTGCTTTTCGAATAGGGAGTATTCCTTGAAAACAGTAATTCAACAAAGAGACCATAAGACAGTTCAAAGCAAATTCATTAAATTATCTGATGATGGACATCAATTAAAAAACAGAAAAAAAAAGAAAAGAAAAACAAAGCAAGTATGCATGAATTTATTTTTTTTCACCAACCCATTTAGTAAGAGCATTTGATAACGAGCAAAGAGCAAATATCAATATCATCATTCCTGTGCACTTGTTATAATCAAGTTCAATTGCATTAGCGATCTTTTAAAAAACCTAAGGTAAACTATTTTAGCCTTCAGAGCACTCCACTCGCTGTTTCCCACACCCCTCTTTGTTAGAAAAGCCCTAATCAAAAATTAAAGGGAAAAAAAGGTTAAAGTAAAATTAAAAACTGATTCACTATGATTCAAATGAAATACATAAAAAAAAATTCTACGAAACACGATTTAAATTCTTTCCCAATAACTTAACAGTTATAATTTATTTTTATTATAAACACAAGCACACACACATACACACACACACCTATATATATATATATATATATATATATATATATATATATACATACATGACATTCAAAATTACATTTTTAGACTTCAATACAAATCATGTTACTAAAAATCGTAAAACCAAGATAAAATAAATGCATACCATATGGCGGACATAATCTGCTGTAAATTGTTTAACAGGCTTTACAAGCTGATGATCTGACACAAGAATAACATCCCTTTCCATTATGCCAGCCCTTGGGTTTATTTGCAAAGATGCTACATACTTATGACACACATGAAATGACTGCTGCATAGCAAATAATTTCCTTACAAAGTATATATCTTTCAATATTGGACGAGCAGCGTTGTGATGAACCGCAGGCTTTAAGAACAAGTAAATAATTAAAACATAGTAAAATGAATACTAATTTCATAAAGCAGTTAATTGTGATAAGAAAATGCACACTAATACTTACACAAAGTGAAACAGTATCCCTATACAAATCTAATTTTTGCCAGCTTGGAGGGATACGAAGATTGTCTAAAAATGATAGCAGAACCTCCAAATCAGAATCAATCTTGGTAAAAAGTCCATTAAAACCCATGAGTAGCATTTGTCCATGATTTAAACCTAGCAAAATATGTAAATAGTAAAAATTGCATGGAGCAATACAATACACATTTTAAGCAATAAAACAATATTTCTTTCCCAAATTCTGCACTTAAAAGTGCATAGATTTGCAATTAGCAACAATATTCACGATTTTTGCTTATTTTGGAGGGCCAATGTAATTCAAATAGAAGAACGATTACTATCATTCTGTTTCTCAAACTTTTTAGCCTTTTCAAATTTTACAGCAACCTTTTAGGAAAAAAGAAAATTCAGCTTCAAATTAAACAACCAAAGAAAAAAAATCCTACCTGAAATTTGGGGCTCTGTTCTCTGCATCAAAGATTCAAATTCATTTCTTAATTTCTTTACTGTGTCAGAAACTCTATTTTCTCCTACCTATGAAAGAAACATGTAACAAAAATGAGCAACATAAAATTATATTACACAATTTAACATCCGATTACAAGAGT
>JAXGGA010024483.1:0-11967 GCA_038373865.1 Uloborus plumipes
TGCACAAGCTTTATATCGATTTTATTTCTTAATTTGTACCGAAAAGTAGATGAGTGAACGATTTTTTTTTTTATTTTGACCATAAATTTCTATATGTTAATTTACAAAAATATTTAAATCTTTTATACAATTCCAACGTTTACGTTTTTCAGAAAATTGACATAAAAGTGTGATTTAATTATTTCATTCCATCAAATAATGTGACTCTCAGATACTGTGATTTTAAGCAAACCATACGCGCTATTTGCAGCATTTGTTTCTCGATTAAAAGCAACGTATATTTTAGTTGATAATAAACTTAAAATACAAACTGAAAAAAATGACTGTTTTATAAATTGTAACCTAACTGTAGCAGAATAAATCTAGTTTTTTTTTTTTTTTTAATTCTTGATTTCGTTCAAAAGAAAAATGTAGTTAGATTACATTTCTCATCACATTCGCTAAAAACATGTGTTTAAAACTACATTTATTAAGCTTGAAATACTTGGAAGTAAAGTAAAAAACTTTCTGTGCTTGTGTGATTGTATGAAAGTTTAACGAAAAAATAACGTTTGCATTTTAAACAAATGAGCGCACCCAAATAATAAGATCAAAAATATGTGAAAACGTAACTCTTCTAGATTCAAGCTTCAATAATTTCAATGCATAAGGTACAAGTAAAGCAAGTTAAAACTTAAAAACGCTTTTTTTTTTATTGAGAAACTTTTATTTGCTCAATGAAAAAAAAGCTTGACGATAGGGAGAAAAACACTCAATAATGATCTTGTTACTCTTTCCACTTCACCTGAATTTGGAAAAAAAAAAAATGAAACATAAAAAGTGCTGAGGAAATGAAGTAGTTTCTTTACTTTAAAATGCTTTCAAACTCATTTTCCCAATTATCACAAATGCAAAATAATTCTTCAGAAAAAGGTGCGTTGAATGAACGGCAAAAGAATTAAATAAGAGTCATGAAAGTTTCAACTTGGCTGGTATGTAATGAAGTTCAAAGTATTATTGCGAAAAAGTAGATATATTGCATGTCCACAAATATGCGGTTGGGGTCAAAATGTCGCGGCCGAAATGTCGCGGGCCAAAATGTCGCGGCAAAAATGTCGCCGAGCCAAAATGTCGCGGGCTAAAATGTCGCGGGCCAAAATGTCGCCGGTCCAAAATGTCGCCGAGCCAAAATGTCGCGGGCTTAAATGTCGCGGGCCAAAATGTCGCCGGTCCAAAATGTCGCCGAGCCGAAATATCGCGGGCCAAAATGTCGCGGGCCAAAATGTCGCCGGTCCAAAATATCGCCTGCACAAAATGTCGCGGGCCAAAATGTCGCCGGGCCAGAATGTCGCTGGTCAAAAATGTCGCCAGGCCAAAATGTCGCCGGTCAAAAATGTCGCCGGGCCAAAATGTCGCCGGTCAAAAATGTCGCCGGGCCAAAATGTCGCCAGTCAAAAATGTCGCCGGGCCAGAATGTCGCCGGTCCAAAATGTCGCCAGTCCAAAATGTCGCCGGGCCAAAATGTCGCCGGTCCAAAATAACGCCGGTCCGAAAGGCCGCCGGTCCAAAATGTTTCCAGTCCAAAATATAGCCGTTCCTAAATGACACTAAGTGCATAGTACAGATTTAATGTTTCCAGCAATTCACAAATTCAATGCAGCTTAATTATGTAGCTCAATTTTACTAATAAGCTTATCACGATATGATAAATACACCTGTTTAGTAACTTTTTTTAAACGTAACAGTTTAGAAAATTAGCTTAATTTATTAACAAAAATGTAACTAAATTGATTTCTTCTAACGCTTAAATTATTTAAGTACCAAAATAATGCCATAGTTTATTCAGGGCTGTACTAGGGCCCAGGGACGCTAAATTTCTTCCTTTTTAATACGCTTTTATTAGTTTCACATGTGGGTTTGTTTGTTTTTTGTTTGTTTGTTTGTAGGTATATAACTCTGACAAGGGACCCTTACAGGTTGTCACTCACCGATTTTGATGAGTTTTATATATTATGTAGAGGGACCCACCCTAAGTATTTTAGCAAAAGGATATGCCCCAATGCTCCTTAGTTTCCGAGATATAACGACGATCCAAAGTTCAGCTCGAAGTTATTATAGAGGTACGGTTGAGCAGTGGTCACAACAGTGGCCATAGCCCAGTGAGCAAGGTCCCCCACTTTGACCGCTGGAGGTCTGGGGATCGAGTCCCGTGACGTATTTTTTTTTTCTTTAATATCGAAAAAAATTCGATAGTTAATGGAAAATCGTTTAATTATTCATTTTTATTTTATTTATTTATTCATTTAGAAAATATTTTTTTTTTTCAATTTTTAATATTGTTAATTCACGGGACTCGATCCCCAGACCTCCAGCGGTCGGAGTGGGGGACCTTGCTCACTGGGCTACGGCCGCTGTTGTGCCCACTGCTCAACCGTACCTCTGTAACAACTTCGAGCTGAACTTTGGATCGTTATATCTCAAAAACTAAGGCGCATTGAGGAATATATTTTTGCTAAAATACTTAGGGTGGGTCCCTCTACATAATATATAAAACTCATCAAAATCGGTGAGTGATAACCTGTAAGGTCCCCTTGTGAGTCAAAGATAAAATTCACGTTCTTTACAAACGTAAAAGTAATATGTTAAAAATCATTATTATTACTAAAGGCTAAACTATATTGCATGTTGATGCATAATAAGTGCATTTGCCATTAGTTCTGAGTAGGGCATCGATCGTCCACAAAATGCATATTATAAGTGCAAGTAAACTTAGCGGATATTCAACAGTTTTCAAAATCTTCTTTTGAATTTGATTTACTCTAAAAGCGTATTTTTTAGTTTTTTTTAAAGTATATTTAGGATTATTTCTTTTTTTTCACACTAAGAAATTAAACAAATAAATTTGCTGTAAAGGCTTTTTTTTGCCTTTTGCAAAAACGGAATACCGTTTAATCACCGCGTAGCCGGCAATTTTCTTCTAGAACATTTTCTTTAAGAGTTATTGGGGACGTTTGAAATCAAATTAGTTCATGTAATTATTGCTTTCTTTGTAACAACTAAGTGGTGGAAGGGGAGGTGAAATTTCAAGAGAAAAAATGGTATTATATTCAACTCCACATTTAAATACTGATTGTAACGAAGGTACAATACTATGTCTGAGCTGATTAACGCCAGAAATGAATAAGCATCTCTACCTTTAAGATTCTTCTACAAACAAAATTTTGTTTGAATACTTGCATTACTTCTTGATATACATCACTCACAAATAATGAAAAATAAAAAGTTCAATTGCTCTGCTTCCTCGATGATGTGGCGTATCTTCTGAAGGCTTCTTATGGGCCAATTTTTATTTGATTTCGTCTGAACCTTCTTCAGACATAGTAATCATGCTATGCTGAAAACGTTCCATTACATTCTTGCATGTAAAAACTTGGAAGAACTAGCGGCAAAAACCAATCAGCACTGAACCACATATTCGTTGGTATATGTATGTACCGAATTTCATTCCAATTTACGCAGTAAGTTTTGTGGTAGAGTCGCCCCAAAAAAATAAACGATAAAATTTAATTCAGCACACATCAGAACGTGTAAATTCTTCCAAATTGACAATTTTTCACTGATCCAATGCTTTCTTTTACACATTTTATGAAGAAGAAAATAAAAACACCTCTATCACTTAAATTATATAGACTTGCTTTCGATCATGTAAGAAATTTTAACAAAAACAAATGTCAAACATTGTATATCTGTCTTATTCATTTCACATTTCTTCAACTTCTTTTTTAACACATAAATTTTCCTTTCGATGTCAATTAAACTTGGCTTGAGCTGCTAATCTATTCGTTTTTAAGTTGGTAGATAGCGAGTCACGGTGAAATAAGCTATTGTAAATAAATAACGGACGCTTGTTTGATAACTATTTGTTTCTTGGAAAACGCTCGAAACGGTTACAAGCCGAAAGGGTAATTTTTTTTTTTAGTATTTTTCAAAAATTTTAGTCCCATCTATCATTAACGCACACGTTCATCAACAGCAATTAGCAATCTTTTGCTAATTTGGTGTAAAAAAGCCTTTTCATATAATTTAATTTTTGGTACTATCAATGTCGGATCTTCTACATTTTTGTCTGACGACATTTGAACTGGCGACATTTTGGACAGGCGATACTTTGGACACGCGACAATTTTGACCGACGACATTTTGAACACGCGACATTTTTGACCGGCGACATTTTGAACACGCGACATTTTTGACCGGCGACATTTTGGACACGCGACATTTTTGACCGGCGACATTTTGGACACGCGACATTTTTGACCGGCGACATTTCGGACACGCGACATTTTGGACCGGCGACATTTCGGACACACGACATTTTGGACCGGCGACATTTTGGCCCACGACATTTTGGACCTTCGACATTTTTGCTCGCGACATTTTGGACCGCGACATTTTGGACCGGCGACATTTTGACCAGCGACATTTTGGCCCGGCGACATTTTGGCCCGGCGACATTTTGGCCAGGCGACATTTTGGACCGGCGACATTTTGACCCGCGACATTTTGGCCCGCGACATTTTTTCCCAGCGACATTTTGGCCGCGACATTTTGGCCCACGACATTTCGGCCGCGACACACACACACACACATATGTACGGGTGTGTGTCTGTAATATCTCCTCATATATGGATCGTACGTGTATAGCATATTTTCGAATTAGTTATTTTCGAGTTATTTATGTTCTAAGCAAAACCACTGGTCTGTGTTGCAGTTTCGGAGAGTTGCAAGTGTTTGTTTCATAGGTAAGATAATGTTTTGCTGTGCTACAATAATCAGATTGTATCGTTACTATAAGTTGAAAAAGTAAACTTTTTAAAACCTTTTATTTCTTCTGTACTAATGATTCTGTACTTGTCATGTATTTTGTCGATTCCAAAGCATACATAACACATATAATTACGAATAAAATAAGGACGTAACACAGGAAGAGGCAAGATATTTCTTCGGAGGGGAATGCTGGAAAAGTAAAAGAGAAGAATAAAATGCTAAGTGCGTGTGGTAAATTTGCTTGCACAAAGTAAACATCAAGCGACCAGTAATGGGTGGGTTTGTGGGAGGGAGGTAGGTCTTTGGTGTCAAAACAGTGGGTTCTTTGTCAAAAACAAATCAAATAAGTTTTGTTTTAACGCCGCAGACAATCCGAGAAAAATAACTTATTGGGAGAAAAAATAATTAATTTCTAAAAACGATTTAAAGGATGATCGGAAATGTTTTAAAGAAGAAGTGATTGCTGAAAAGAAACCGCTTACTGATACTGCCAAATGTACGTACTAGTATTTATAATTTTTGAAAAGAGTATCGTCCGATTTTGCTTACGATACTGTTTTCTCGTATGGAGCAAATAACCATGTTAAATCTTCAAGAAAAAAAGATAAATGTTTTTAAAGAGCTCTCCGTAAAAGCGTTCGTTCGATTTCGTCTAAAGTTTATTCAATTAAAATATTATTTATATATTTTTTATCGAGTTGGCTCTGAACAACATAACATGTCTGCCCAAAGTAGGAATTAACTAACACATATCGTATATGTATGCTAATTCTAGAATGTTTTCTATATATTTTCAACAATAAGTATTTCCAAGCTAAAAACACATAAAACAGGTGTAATATTGTGTTAACAAACGTTAAATTCAAGAATACATTGATGCACACTACCGCCAGAGACGAGAAGCAGCGTTTCCTCTCTTTTTTTAAATATGTTCTGTAAAAGATTCACTTCTTAGTAATATAACTAGCAATACCAAGTTTCTTGAAGATTAATAGTTTTATCACCTAAGATATTTAAAACACTTGTATACAGGGTGTCCACTCCAATCGTGGACCAATAGCTAATTTCTAAACAGTTAGAGATACGCATATAGTTTATTTAGGAACAAATCTCCAAATTATGAAAGGAATTTTGGGTCTATTCAATGTTTTTCAAAAAATCAAATTTTGAAAGAGTTACGAAATTTAAATTTTTATACAGCCCCCCAGTCCTATCAATCATATTTAGTAAAACATTCTTGACACTGTAACGTTTAAAACTAAAAAAAAATCACTCCTCTACCACAAAAATTGACCGAGTTATGACGTTTTGAAAAATCAAGATTTTGCATTATTTAATGACGTCATCGAGAGATCGCTTAAGGGACCGTATGCGAAATCCTTCAAAATCTTGATTTTTCAAAACGTCATAACTCGGTCAATTTTTGTGGTAGAGGAGTGATTTTTTTTTAGTTTTAAACGTTACAGTGTCAAGACTGTTTTACTAAATATGATTGATAGGACTGGGGGGCTGTATAAAAATTTAAACTTCGTAACTCTTTCAAAATTTGATTTTTTGAAAAACATTGAATCGACCCAAAATTCCTTTCAAAATTTGGAGATTTTTTCCTAAATAAACTATATGCTTATCTCTAACGGTTTAGAAATTAGCTATTGGTCCACGATTGGAGTGGACACCCTGTATATTTCGCATTACTCTAAAATATTTTTACTGGCTATTTACTCATTCTTCTTTTATGTGCCACGATGTGTTTTGTCATGACTATTTTACATTTATGTGTGTATTTGTGTGTGAGAGAGAGAAAGAGAGAGAAGCATTCGTGCAGTCATATAATATGTCAACAATTTCTGTCGAACTCTTGCATGAAATCTTCCCTGGTCAGTAGTGAATGTCAGAAATTCTTGCGCCATAGAGGTTTCGTCATCTGTAATTAGATTACGCAATCGTCGAGTTTCAGTTTCTAGGAGAAAACACGAGTGAGGAGTAATTTGGGTTGCGGGTGATTGCTCTGCGCGTCGGAATGTGTTTCATGCAGTCAGCTGTGAAAGTATCGATGAGCGTAGCAAATGCTTTTAGCTAATCATTACTACATAATATTCATAACCTTTATGAGATGCGAGAAGATATGTATGTTCGATTGTGGACAAGGCACTAGAAACACTATGTAAGAATATTTTTGACGCCAATTTTATTTTTAAAGCTAGAAAAGTAGGATGGTTTTAACCTCCTGCCTTATATTGCTACACTGCAAAAAAAAAAAAAAAAAACTGTTTTTATAGTAAAATACTAGAAGCATAGGTTACAATTTAAGACTGTAAAATGCAAAGCACAAAATGCAAAATTAGCAGTTATAGTTATATTACTGATAATTTTAGATAATTACTGCGCATTTTACAGTTTTAAACTTTAACCTCTGATGCCAGCACTATACTGTAAGAACAACACTTTATTTTTTGCAGTGTCTATTTATTATCAATGCTCAGAAAAAAATCCTCGGCGTAACTGAAGTTCAAGAAAATTGATTGGTAACCTGACTCGACAATTTAAAAATCAACATTTTAGAATTGAAACATTTGTGTTGCAGTCAAATAAAAATAGGAAGTTATCCTTTGAATCAATCTTAACACTGTAAAAAACACTTGACTTACAAAGGAGACTTAGTATTAAAAAACAAGCACCTTTTAAATTCCTTTCTCTTTTTCTAACTAAAAGCTTCTGTGAAATTAAAGCTGATTTCTTTATTCAGTACGGAATTAGTTCCCTTTCGCCTAATTCATCTTGCCTGTTTAATGCTGCGATACTTATCCAATGCTGCTTACATGGTTCATAACACCATTACTGACAACATTGTAAACTATACACAGCTCAGTAAAAACAATAAAATATATATATATATATATATATATATATATATATATATATATATATATATATATATATATATATATATATATATATATATATATATATATATATATATATATATATATATATATATATAATATATATATATATATATATATATATATATATATATATATATATATATATAAACATGCTTCAAGGTTCTCTTTCTGTTTCTTCATCTTTTTAAAAATACCTCTTATTTTTTCCTAAGGTAAACTACGAATAATTATTTCGATAACAATTTCCGTAAATAAAATTCCAATAACTCTCAAAGAATGACTGGAAGTAATTTAGTTTTAATGTTAAGAAATATTATTTTTAAAAAATTACATGTTAAGCTCATTCTGTTAGAAATTTTAAACAAAATAAGGCACATCTTTGCTCTGCTTCAACGGGGCCGCAACAATATGCTTACACAAGTCCGGTAAATGGTTAATTCACAGGCCCGTCATTTGGGGGGGGGGGGTCAATTGCCCCCCCCTGACTTTGAGAAATCAATGTATTTACATATAAGTAGGCGTGGTTTTTGATGTTTTCTGGTGAAATTGCATTGTGTTTGCACCCTTTGCCATGGGAAAAATTCCCCCTGGAAAAAATTGAAATAACGTCCCTGTTAATTCATATGTTTCTGGTAATACACAAATAAAATGTTAAAGAATGAGAATAATTCAAAAATAACTTTGTAGAAGAATGGTATTGTAAAAAAAAAGCATTAGCATTACGAGAAATATTTTTAATAGCTGTAAAAGTAATTTATTTGAAGATATAATAAAACAGTCGAAAAGAAATGAAATCTGAAATGCTACAAAAAACAATCAAGAACCAATAAAGCGAATCTAATCCATTTTCCTAAATTTGCTCGACGTATAAATACTATGTAATTGATACCCAACTTTTTTTTCTCTGAATCAGTCAATAGATTCCGTAATTCTATTAAGACCTTAGCCACTGAACTAAAGGCAATGAACCTTTTGCATCTCATTAAAAGATTGCCAGAGAATTTTTATCTTCGCCAGCTTTCAATGAAGTAAATGTAGCTCCTGAAAAGAAAACAAGTGTAAGCCAAGGATAAGAAACTTAGATTAATGAATTTTTGACTTGGTGCAGTTGCTGAAGTGCAACCAATGACTGATTTATGTTTTCTTCTAATGGCTCCGGACTTGACTTTTTCACTCTTCCGAGAGTTTGTGTCTTGGTTTCTTTCAGGCTTGTTTGAGTGCAGTCACCAGACCGTAGAAACCATTAGTTTGAAGGCTTTTGGAGAAAGTTTTTTAACTCGTTTGTGACGCTTGTCACCGTTTCTGTAAATTATTGAGCTTGCTGAGATGAAGGGACATTTTCAATAAAAGAAAGGCTCCCAATTAGAAATTTACTGATTTAAAACATGAACAACTTAAATTCAAGCGGCGTTTTACTTACTCTTAAATTCAGTATATATCTCTAGATCTAATCATTGTATCTTAACGAAGCTCTTTATTATAAATTCAACATTTGATTGCCATCGGCTGGAGGAAGTTTTTTCTTTTAGAAAATAGTTTAATGCATCATGAATCATGCTTTGGATGTTTTTGAATTAAAAAAAATATATTAAGGTCAAAAACAATATTCTATATTACTTTCTAAAAGTTTAAATCTCATCTACATACAGACAAATCATATTTGATGTGAGCTAAACTACTAAGCAACTTAATAATCTCGCAAACCTAAACAAACTTTCGTGTAAGCCGAGACTACAAAAAAAAAAAGCTCTTTTTATCAAGGCACTTTGAAAATTTGAAACCTACTCTTACTTTTTAGTTGCATTTTTGAATAACTTCTACTCTGAAAAACTAAAGTAAAAGAAAGAAAAATCAATAAACTCACTAAAGTTTTTATTTTATGGAATAATGTATACTCTTTGATATATTTATAGCATCCATTTAAAGCCCCCTTCCGAACTAAAAAGTTTGGAAGGGGGAAAATGATCAATTTACCGAATGCAGCTCCAATTTAACCGAATGATACAGCATAAGCATGCACACGTGTCGTACATGCATACTAGGGTGGTCACAAGTAACATGGGAAAAAAAATTTTTTAACTAATCTTTTGCGGCACCCCCCTAAAATGTGCCAATAGGCTAGAAAATGAGATTTGCAAAGTTTTAGCTTAATCGGATAATATTAACACGTGCCGCAAAGAGGGTAAAGTTAAGAAAAACAGCAATTTTTAGCCAAAAATTGTAGTTTTTACTCTGTAAAACCAAAACTACTGATCCTAGAAGCTTTATTTTGGTCTCATTTTGTAGGAAATTTTATTTTCTTTAAGTCTAATCTTATTTAAAGTTCCGAAAAAAAAAGATTAAATATTTTTCAGAATTTTCACAAGTCAGGCTGCAACGAAAATCCTCGAAATTGCAAGTAACATGGGGAATTTTTTTTTTTCAACTAATCTTTTGAGGCACCCCCCTAAAATGTACCAATGGACTAGAAAATGAGATTTGAAAAGTTTTAGCTTAATCGGATAATATTAACACGTGCCTGAAAGTGGGTAAAGTTACGAAAAACAGAGATTTTTAGCAAAAAATCGTAGTTATTCCTCTGCAAAACTAAAACTATTCATCCTAGAAGCTTTATTTTGATCTCATTTTGTAGGAAATTTCATTTTCTTTAAGTCAATTTCATTTAAAGTCTCGAAAACATGATTGAATATTTTTCAGAAATTTTCAAGTCAGGCTGCAGCGTAAATCCTCGAAATTGCTTAGAAAAAAAATAAATCATTAAAATGTAAATTAATAAGTTCTTTTAGTAAATTTGATGAACTCCACGGATAACGTTGACTTTTTAGAGAAAAAACAGCAATATTATTTCGAAAAAAAAAAAAATTATGTCCTTGAAACTCATAGATAAAATAAATAACTGCGAGTATAACTTATGAAATGAGCAGTACAAGCCATAAATGAAGGGCTTGGAGGATGAAGGGGCTAAGTTACATTTTAAAAAATGAACACTCTCTACAATGGTAAGCAATAGATACAGGTGAGCAAATAAAACTTGGTAAATCAAACAATAGATATCAATAGACCAATTGCATACGCACACTAATGACAAAACTAGAAAACAAAAAAACTGCAATAACTACAACAATAAAACTTTGAACTTTAATTATTCGCAATTTCTGTTTTGTCGCTTAACCTAATTCTGTTTTGTCGCTAGTTTGTATGTAAAGAGTAGTAAAATAATGTTATATAATTTAACAGTGTAAGTATAAAGGTGCATTAAAGCTTTTATTGTCGTTTTAACTCTTTGCTTTCTGTCTGAACCCCTCTTAATTCCTATATTTTAACACAGGAATTTGGTTCATTTATTTCTAAAGTAGGGGAGAGCGGGGCTAAAAGTTCCGTTTTTTGATCAAGCTCAAAATTCGTTTTGAAAACTTTGTTCTAGAATTAATATTCCGAGGTTAAAACTTAGTATTATATGTCCCTTTGATATACAGACTGTTTTTTGAGTTGTATTTTGTAAGGTTTTTTAATAATTAATTTTATAGCAAGTAAAGTCGAAAAGGAACAACTAACCCCGTCTTGGGGCAAGTTGTTCCGTGGTTGGGGCAAATTGTTCCGATATTAACAAGACGATGAATAACGATGCTGATTTCGAATTTAACCACGTTGCGAGATGAATAACTCCTTAAAAACATAATTTGTATTCAAAAAACAATGGTTGATATTAGTATGACTTTATGTACGGCTGTATGACCGTATGTACGTTTGTATGCATGTGCGTATGTAGGTATGTCGCGTAACTCAAAAACTGTATACCGTAGAAGATTCTAGTTTGATACTATGTTGGTTTTGAGGGAGGTCTAGTTGTGTACCTCCCCTTGTGGTTGCATTCGAATGTTCCCGGGGGGGGGGCTTACCCCTTCTTTGGGGTAAATCAGTGTTAATTTTAATGTAGACAAAAGTGATATGAATTGGCGCAATCACTTGACGATATATCGCCAAGCTTTTGGTCGCCAAGTGTTTGACGCCAACTTGGTGACAGCTCGCCAAGTTGGCGACAAATTTGCCGAAGAAAATGATTTCTTGAATTTCGGTTCAATTTTTGCGCTATTGGCGATATTTTGCGAAAAATCCACTGAATGCTGTTAAAATCGGCCATATTTAGAAAATTAGTTTACGCTCAAGAAAAAAAATGGCAACCCATTTTTATTCAACTTTTTTTTTACCATTCATTTTTTTCACGCTAATTAGAACAGACGATTTTTGAAAACCC
>JAXGGA010024484.1:0-11966 GCA_038373865.1 Uloborus plumipes
CCCCCTGATTGGTTCTTTCCACCAATCTTACCTTTTCCAGAAAGTGAACTTTATCGCCAGTTTGGCAAACAGAATGAGATCCCAACTCCAGTCGTGCACACAAACTATCTTGCGCAGTAGGGCTGCGCAGTGGAAGCCGAAACCGAAACCGCTCCGTAGCTCCTCCCCCGTGTGGGAAAACGGATGCCCTCTGTCAGAGATAATCAACCTACGGGCGAAAAAATAAATAAAACCGTTAACACACAGAACGAAAAGAACTACCGGAGGAACCGACAAAGGACCTAATAAATTAAGCGTCGATTGTACTAGTGTATGGTTGTGACATCGGGTTGATTGGAGCCGTGTTTTCCACCGTTTTCCACACGATTTGGCTGCAAAAATACCTCGAGGAGATAAGCTGCTTGGGATCCAGACAGAGCACTCTCTGAATAGACTGCGTTCTAGTGCTTAAGAATTTTAACTAACCTCGAGAGAGAGAGACAGGAAAAAAATAACTTCATTTTCTTTTTTAAAAAAACTCAAATGTGCTTCACTGTGAATGATAGTTTGATTTCTCCCCCTTTTTTGGCCTTTCTTGAAATTTCAATTGTTTAATATTTACAAAAGTATTAATTAAAAATAATATTTATTATTTTATTCACATTTTTAGAGTTTATGATTTCCTGCTGAGGATTTTTTTTTCGGGTGAGAGGGGCGGGGGGAGATGACGGAATCCCTTTCCAGATAGGCTTTTTTCATTTATTTGATATGAATCGGTTATGAAAACTTCAATTTTCGCAAAATTTAAGGATGAAACAAATAAATAAATCAAATAATAATAACGTTTTTCCTGTGATATTCAGTAGCATTTTCATTGTGGCCCATTTTCCACACAAAATATAAAGAACATAAACCAGATGTTAAGTTCGCAATGTGATAAAAGCAATTCTAAGTAAAAATGAAAAAAAAGCGTACAGGTGGTTCCAAAAACGTTGGTCAAAATTTAAATGACCGGAGTCCAGATCTCGATCGGAAGAGACAAGAATAAAGCATAAAAAATTACTTTCATATAAAAGTTAAGATATTGCGAATGTAATTTTAGATAATCAACTCTGTTCTCTAAAAAAAAAAGAATATACTCGATTATGCACGGGAGAAAGGGGGGAGGGGGATCACCGTCATGGACCTCCCTGGAACCGCCACTGAGTCCAAATGATTCATGTATTAATTTTGGATGAATACGGAACAGAGAATAGACTTTGATCGGAAGTGAAAGTGTCCAGAATAAAATGTGAAAAATTTCCCTAATAAACATTTTAAGAAAACGATTGTGGGATTTTTTTTAAAAATCAACTGTATTTAAAAAAAAATCATTTAGGCTCTCGAGGGAGAGGCATGCCCCCCCCCCCCTTCCCGGAGCCGCCACTGACCAGAACTCGATCAGAAGTGACCAGAACAAAATATAAAAAAATTATCTGATATAAAAATTTAGAAAACGTTAATGGATTTTTTTTTCAAATCAACTTTATTCTGTATTTAAAAAAATCATTTTGGCTCTCGAGGGAGAGGAGGCATGGCCCCCATGCCCCCCCCCCCCCCGGGAGCCACCACCGACCATAATAAAATATGAAAAATTTCTCTAATATAAAATTTAAGAGACCGTTAATGGAATTTACTTTTTTTAAATCAACTTTATTCTGTATTTAAAAAGATCATTTTCGCTCTCAAGGGGGATGCATGGCCCCCATGCCCCCCTCCTCGGGAGTCACCACTGACCAGAATAAAATATGAAAAATTTCTCTAATATAAAATTTAAGAAAACGTTAATGGGATTTTTTTAAATTAACTTTATTCTGTATTAAAAAAAACATCATTTTGGCTCGATGGAGGGGCATGGCCCCCCTCCCCCGGGAGGTGCCACTGACCATAAAAAAATTTGAAAATTTTCTCTAATATAAAATTTAAGAAAACGTTAATGGGATTTTTTTTTTTTAAATCAACTTTATTCTGTATTAAAAAGATCATTTTGGCTCGATGGAGGGGCATGCCCCCCCCCTCCTCCGGGAGGCGCCACTGACCAGATTTCGATTGATCGGAAGTGACCAGAATAAAATATGAAAATTTTCTCCAATATCAAATTCAAGAAAACGTTAAATTAATTTTAAAGAATCACTAAAAAAAAAAAAAACCCTTGGCTCTCGGGGGGGGGCTATGGCCCCCATGGCCCCCCTCTGGAGCCGCCACTGGACACTGTAACGTTTAAAACTAAAAAAAAATCACTCTTCTACCACAAAAATTGACCGAGTTATGACGTTTTGAAAAATCAAGATTTTGCATTATTTCATGACGTCATCGAGAGATCGCTTAAGGGACCGTATGCGAAATCATTCAAAATCTTGATTTTTCAAAACGTCATAACTCGGTCAATTTTTGTGGTAGAAGAGTGATTTTTTTTTAGTTTTAAACGTTACAGTGTCAAAAATTTTTTACTAAATATGATTAATAGGACTGAGGGGCTGTATAAAAATTTAAATTTCGTAACTCTTTCAAAATTTGATTTTTTGAAAAACATTCAATTGACCCAAAATTCCTTTCGTAATTTGGAGATTTTTTCCTAAATAAACTATATGCTTATCTCTAACGGTTTAGAAATTAGCTATTGGTCCACGATTGGAGTGGACACCCTGTATAAAGTATTGTTTGATACCAATTTTCAGAATTTAACTTTTATTACTACATTTTAATAGCTATTAATGACAAATTCATATTTGGAAGAACGTAAAGTAGAAAACCATTAATTGTATGACTAATAAGATATACGTATATTATGACTCATTAAAGGTTGAGCAAATGATAAAGTCAACTTCATTTCATTAAAGTATCAAAATATTCCATGCACTTATTTTCGGACAATAGAAGGAGTCTTGCAAGATTCTGTAACATATGAATGTAAAAGCTCTCTTAATGACGTTAATCATGTTTTTTTTTTTTGCAGAGCAGAGTAACCAATTTTAAATTACAGGCAATAATTTGATTCCAAAGTCTCATTCGGCGCTTACTTTTTTTGTTTGTAAGTTTCAAGATTTAAAAAAAAAAAAAAAGAGAGAGAAAAAATAAGTGTCTGAACATATATTTTACTCAATAATGACAAAATTACATTTTAATCAGGTTTAAAAAATTTAGTTTGCAAGTAGTAACTCATCTTGAAACAGAAAATGTTTAAATTTCAAAAGAATATCATATGATAATGACAAAAAGTCTTGGAAAAGACTAGAATTTCTAATCTGTAAATCTAAAGTACAGTCGAGCCTAATTATTTCAATATTGTTTAAAAGAATTCCTCTCTAAATATAAAACAAACCAATATAATTTGTCACTTTGGTATTGGACAACTGAGTAATTTACTTATTAGAATATTTTTTTGGTGGCAAATTAATCTATTGAGCAGGCCCCTTTAGAGCGCTCTGTTCTTTTTTGAACCAGACCAAGGACCGAGCAAACCCTTGGTCCAGCACCCCCAGAAGTATCGTTTCACTAGGAGGACTTTGTGGCCACGACATTTTTAACGTCCCCCAGCCACCATTAATGAAGACAGTGGATCTTTGATTGGCTGGGATCGAACCCGGGACCCTCAGGTCACGAGTCCGACGCCTTACTGATCGGGCTGCCATCTACTGAGTAACTACTTATTGACAATGTAACCTTTTTCTGCATATTTTTATGAAATTTTCTTACTGAAATGTAAAATATCGACATAAAAAGGGCAATGGTAAATCTGCCATGTTTAACGAGCATCAATAGCAATTGTAGAAACGTTATCCTATAAGATAAATATTGCTACTACTGATTAACAATACAATTTTTTAAGCAAATATAATTCTTACATTTTAATGGATCTTTTTTGCTAAAATGTAAAATATTGACATCAAAATAAATATTGAACTCAAGACATCGACTATAAAGCCATCAGTTTTGACAAAAACATTGATGTTTCCAAAACACATTATGGGCCAAACTAATGATTAAACTTTTTGCAAATATAAGAGCACCTTTCTTGAGTTGCGAGCGAATTCACTTTTATTTCTCCCTTTAATTGTTGTTCTATTCATGCGTAGTGAAACCTTTTCTGCATAGATCAATCCTGGGTTGCAACCAGGGTTGGCAAGTTTTCGACAGTCGGAGGTTTTATCCGGTTTTAACCGTGGTTTTTACTGTCATGTCAAAAACCACTTTTTGACATAGTTTTTGACATAAGTGTCAAAAACCTAAATTTCTGTCCAAAACATGTTTAAATTTGATATTGATAATCAAAATACATTTTCAAATGAATTTGACAATTTCTGATTTCAGACACTGAAGTAAACTTTTGGAGCTTTAGGTTATTAAAATAAAGTGTAATAAGCAATCCTAATCATAATTGAAGGGCTCGGGAGTAAATAATGGTAACTAGCATTTTAAAAAATCAAACATATGGCTTTTGAATATGGCTTTATTGCTTCGAGGAATTACTGTAACAGATTTTTTTTATTTTAAAAATGAAGTGGGTACATTAATTAAGTGCTGTGTGTCTTGGGTCTACTTAATAAATTTTTACAAGTGATTTTTTTAAATTTTAATTTGAAATAATAAATTTTAACTAATAAATAAATAAATAAAATAGTTTTATCAAAAATATTCAGCAGATTTGTACACTGAGTACTAATTAATTTAGTTTTGCTTTTACTCAAAATACAAAAAAAAAAAAAAAAAAATCACTTTGATGTTAAGATTTTTAGATTGATAAAATAGCTAATTAATAGTTATTAAAACATTTAAACAAAACTACTTTAAAAACTGGATTTAACTTTTAATACTTTTAACTTTTTTCATGGCATAACAAGTTAATTTAAAAGAATGAGAATTAATTTTCATTAAATTTATTAATTTAATTTTTATTAAACTTGATTGATATGGTAACTAATTGATAGTTATTAAAACATTTAAACAAAACTACTCTAAAATTTGGAGTTAAGTTTTAATATTTAACTTTTTTTTTCACTCCATAACAAGTTAATTTAAAAGAATGAATTAATTTTCATTAAATTTATTAATTTAATTTTTATTAAACTTGATTGATAAGATAACAAATTGATAGTTATAAAAACATTTAAACAAAACTACTTTAAAAGCTGGATTTAAGTTTTAATATTTAACTTTTTTCACGGCAAAACAAGTTAGTTTAAAAGAATGAGAAATAATTTTCATTAAATTAATTAATTTAATGTTTATTAAACTTGATTGATAAGATGCATAAATTTTATTTAATATTTTTCAGGATGAGAAACCTTATGTTTATAAAAAATCTCAATAACCACTGTATTTGAGTTTTAAACAGGTTTTTGACGTTTTAGACAGGTTTTCGACCTGTCATGTCAAAAACTGGTTTTTGACGTCAAAAACCCAACCCTGGTTGCAACAGCAGTGTTTTTGTTCATTACTTTACCAAAAATTGCAACTGTGTTTGAAATTATATATTCTGGGATTTGCTAACTTAACAATATAAGAAATTACTACCAATGAACGTAAAACCTTTGTACAATAGAAGAGAAATCATAGAAACAACAAAATGACTTGAAAACTTGTCTTTTGGCTAGAAGATTGGAAGATTAGTGGAAAAAAAACCAGAAGCACTCAGTGAAAACAGAAGAGTCAGCAGATAAGGTTTTTCTTAACCATACAGTATTGCTACAGTTTTAATGCATGTTAAACTTTTAACAATGCTCTAAAATTTTAAGTACAATGTCTTCTTTGTTTTGCACTTTTATTTGAATTTTTGTAATAATCGCTTGTTTTGAAGAACCATTAATGGATTAGTCACTTACTAAGTCTTATTAACCGACTTCAATAAAGGAGGAGGTTATCAATTCAAAGCGTGTACTTTTTTTTTTGCTTGTTCGCACATAACATCTGATCTACTGAAACGATTTTTTTTTTTAATCGATAGGAGATGGTGTAACTTAGGTACCATGTACTCATATGACAATATTTGTTCACTAGAAAAAAAGTTATTATGGAAAACAGTAAATTTCATGTCATTTCCCCACTAAACGATTAAATTTTCAATCCATTGTTGCAAAAATTTGTCGCCTCGCAACAGCAATATTAATAGTAACGATGATGAAAATTTTGAACCAAGGCTTCTCTGGAGTAAGTATGAAATATTAATAAGTAGTCAAATTTTAAGAGATTCGCTCTAAATGATTAAATATGAAATCCATTGTTACAAAACGTGGTTGATATGAAACTATAATAATAATGATAATGATAATTTTAAATGAAGGCTTAAATAAATCAAACATGAAACTCATTAGCGGACAACATACGTAGTATGTGTTAAAATCTTATGAACAACGAGAAACTAGAATTGCTTTGAAATATAAATTAGTTGAAAAGATGTTGATATTTAAATGGCTTTGATTAAGCTAGTATACAAATAAATACCAGAGAATAACAAAGATTATTTTTAGTGTCAATCGTTTAAAATTTTTGACATGTTGATAGTTTCTTCCTTTTTTTTTCACAGTTATTTTATGGAGCATTTACTTAAGCAAATTAGGTGAAGTTTCGTAATGGAAACATTACCTTATTTCATAAGTACACTTCCACTAAAAAGAATAAAATAAAATAATTTTAGAAAAAAATAGAACCGACTTCAGTTGGAAATTGCTCTAAAAAGTAAAAAATTATTTTTTTCTTTGAACACCATCAAAACTACTTTTAAACATAAGTTTTGAAGTCGGCGCAAAAACGATAGGTAAAATGATATTTAACCATATTTTGCCAACATTTTTCAGAGAAACCATTGAAAATTAAAAGCAGAATATTTGTACCATTACACGAATGTGTGGTAATGAATGAAATGTATGCGAATGCTCTTAAAAAACCTGGATCCATTAAAATTTATATAGTTGAATTGTAGTTGCGTATGATTCTATACATTGTTTTTGTGCCGACTTCAAAACTTATGTTTAAAAGTAGTTTCAATAGTGTTCAAAGAAAAAAATTATTTTTTACTTTTTAGAGCAATTTCCAACTGAAGTCGGTTTTATTTTTTTTCCAAAATTATTTTATTTTAAGGCTGGGATCTGATAAATTGCATAACAAAACTTACCTTGATTTTTCACCCACTATATATTATTTCCTTATTTTATTTTCCATTGAGCAAAAGTTGACATTATTTGAATTTACTACTAATAATGAGGTACCTATTTATCCAAAGAATGCATGGTAATTCTAACTAAAAAGAATAACATTTATGGTAAAAAAAATACCCTTTCTGATTTAAAATAATGTAAAATATTTGTCACAAAAATTTATTTGTAAGTTGCAAACTAGAAAAACATTTTATTTTAGCAATTATAAATTAAAAAAAAAAAAAATTCTAAATTATATTTAGATATTAAAAACGAGACAATTTATATTAGTCAATAACGGCAGTCATTTTACATTTGTAATTAATGAAATATTTTTCTCAAAGTAACTATGTTAACTTGGCTTCTATTCGCACAATACTATTTTAAAGCAGTAGAGGTCATTTACTTCCTCTAAGTTTTTGTCTATTACGATGGAAGTGCCCTTATATTAATGGAGAAGTTCAGTTCAAAATATTTTAGGCTTTCAAATCTTTAAAATAGCAACAATTTAGGCTTAAAAAAACAATGTGATTACTTTGTACTTTAAAAGGTGCTTTTTTAATGTGTAAATTCTAGCAGAAAAGAATAGAATTCTAATAGAAAGAGTACCTATGTGTCTAAAGAAACAATTTGTTTGGTATATACTTTGCCTCTTGAACCCGTTTATGTAAACTATTAGCATCATGTAATTAATAAGGTTTAAATTTCTTCCTGATATTTTTATTTAACATACCGTTCAAAAAGCTTCAATTTCGAAATTAAAGTTACTTATTTAACTAAAATCATTTTATTTTCAAATGAAGTTTTTTATAATGTTTTAACAAAGTAAAACTTTCATTCATCTTTTACAACCGATGTTTTTTCAGAAACATAAATACCATCTAAGAACTTTCTTATGTCCTTCTTCTTCACCAATGTTGACTGATGAATAAGGGCTGCAGAACGTGACACAGATTCAATGTCGTTTCCTTCAATAATCAGCTCGTCTTTTTGTGCTGTGGAATTCTGACAGACGACACCAGGCTGCATTTCAACGCGTCGGACGATTTTTTCACCCAAGAAATTTCGGATTTCAACTAAACTTCCATCTTTAGAAGTGGTTATGTTGATGGGGAAATGGGCATACACAGATCGCATTTTGTAGAGATAGCCTTTCGTAACGCCCTTGATCATATTTTCGATGTGGGAGCAGACTGTACGGACAGTTGCTAATTCTTTACGTATTCCAAACCATTTCTGGACCCTCAGTTTATCTTTTCCGATGAGCTCCATATCCACTTGCACGTGGCGGAAGGGTCGTCGAAGGATCCCGCGAGGACCGCGAACAGTAACAACTCGTGATTTTACCTTAAGTTTAACATTTTTCGGTATTTTTACAATCTGGGATGCTAATATGGTTTTCATTTTGAAAACAAGATTAATTGATGAGAAATTCTAATTTAAACTGATAGCATTCACTGTTGCCTCGCTGTCACCTGTCGAAAGATTATACCACATTCCACGCAATAGTGCACAAAAAGAATAAGAGATGTAGGTTACAGGTCTCTCCTCTTCGGTAAAACTGAAACCGAGGTAGCCGATGCCGATACCAGTTACAAGGCGATCGCAAATTACAATCGCTACTGGAAATGAATTACATTAGAACGTTTCTTGATAAAAACATCGTGATGTCAGCGTGACGTTTGCCTATGAAAAACGAGCTAGATAAAACGTCACAGCCTACTTGGCGAATAAGAGGAGATCACTGACTGCTTGTGAGCTCTTATTGGCTCCACTTCACTTGAATCCCTGCCTATGATGGTTAAAAAGAACAACAACCGTTTGATTAAAAGTTGCGTGATGATGCCTTTTGTTATGTCTGTTGTTTCGAATTTTTCCAGGGTGATTGGGGTGGGGCAAAGTGTATAGATTTAATGCAAAAGAAACCAAGAAACGATTAAAACAGCGTCCTTTTCCAACAAAAATATTAACTTACCCCAAGGCCGCTGCCAGGTTTTTTTTTTTTTTTTGGGGGGGGGGGGGGGGGGGGTTCAAAGTGAAGAAAGTTTGAAAAAAAAATAAACAAGATGTTACAAGTCTTATGACGCAATGGGAGCATAGGCTGCTTGTACGGAGGGGGGGGGCGCAGGGGGCAGCTGCTCCCCTTCACTTCCGAAAGTAAAGGGGCCCTGACCTTCACTTTTTAGAGCGAAAAATTAACGGTCGGTTATTTACTGAGTAGATCGATTTATTTCATAAAAATTAAAAACTGAAAATACTACAAAATGAGCTTTTTTCCCTCATCCTTATTTCACAAGAAAGGAACTTTGTATTGCAAAGGGGATATCTGCAGTAAAATTCATCCTGCTTTTGAGACTGTATTAAAGTTTTAGAGGTCATTTGTTAAAATCCAAGCATTCATTTTGTAAAGTTTCAACCTTCTATATTCCATATAAGAAAAGAAAATTGGAGTTAAACAGTTCCTGGTAAGAGTTTTGGCTCACGACAACTTTCATGTCTTGAAAATCCGCTTAATTTTTGATGCCGCACCTTCATCTTTAGGGGTCCATAAAAACTAAACAACTCAACTTTAGAGCAAAACATTCTGGATTTGGTCTTTCAATAAGATAATAAACATTTGGTAATTTTTGGGAGAAAATCTGAGAGGTCATGAATCACAGGCGTGACATTCTCTCAGATTCTCGCTCTTAAATGTTATGATGGAAATTTCCATCATCATGCAAAGAAGGGTTAAGTCAAAAAGATGACTCGAGGTGAGAGAAGGATGATAAACTGTATGCGTTCACTCGAAACCCGTTGGATCGAGGGGGAAAAATATTTTTCATTTTAGTAAGTATTTTGAAATTTATTTAGGAGTTGAACACGGGAGTTTGACTATGGTTTTAATTTTATTTTCTTTGAAATCAGTTCAGAAGCAAATTTTTCCCGATCATGCCCAATTCCCCCTATTTAATACATTTGCATCTAGGGGCGAGGTTTTTTTGGTAATTTGTATTGAGTGTATACCCTCCCCCACCCCCTGGAAAAATTAGTAATGTTTCACCTGGTTCGCAGGTAAGCCAGTTATTGGAGGGAAAATCTAAATTTTTCTTCGTTCGGGGGACAAAAGTTAATCGGGCCTTTTACTCAACGAAAAATTTTCGCACATATAAATCTCTGTACTTGCTAGAATATAGATGTTTTTCATAACAATACGTAGTATACAGGTCCCTAAAACATATAGGATATGGGTTTGAGGGGCTGGCATATAGGCCCTTCAAAATAGTTCTACTTCTTATAAAAAAATTTCTCATCTTGGCATGGCCCTGCGAAAGGGGAGGGCAGCCTGGGCATGGCCCCTGGGCTCGCTAAGTTAGCCCGTGAATTTCTGTTTTCCACCATCAGTGTCCAATTTAGGAACTTTAGGACAGTAGGGCAGACCTTAAATTTCTAAATCGGGCCCTGAACATCTGGATGGGCCCCATTAAAAAGTGTATCGAAGTACTGTAGAGTTGAAACCATAAGCTTTGATTTTCAACTTCATGATTTCCATATTAAAATCATACTTTGTTAGAATTTACTATTTCGTCTTTGATTTTGCCCCCCCCTCCCAAGGTGGGGACCTTACGGCTCTAGGCCGACCCTCATGGACTTCTTGGTAAATCAAGCCCCACTCATTAATGGTAAATGCAAGGAAGAGAATGGGGGCAGAAAGTGTCTGGCTCCCGTCGCCAGAGAATTTCTTTCATATTCCTGCTCTGGGCTATACTCTGGACTACTTTTCTAGATCGCTCTTCTGGGGTGTTGACCCATGGAGTTTACCCTCTGCTGCCCTCCTTCTCTGCGACTTGGTGCCGTAGGACCGAAGGAAGGAACATAAAGGAGTGCGACGATAAATTGCTATGTGCTATAGGGGTCGGGAAATATAGTACAAAACACTTCGCACCCAGAAAACAAAGAATGCATTTTCATTAACTCATTACCTCTCCATTGATAATAACAATAACTGATTTAAACATCTGTATCTGTTATTACTGTGATCAATATGTTAAGAGATAGAAGTTTTCAAAAATTCGTATACTTTTTGCTAATTTGTTCACAGTAAGCCCAAAAGGGGACCACACACTTGTTTTATGGCGTAAAGGAGAGGATCTTCTTTCTTTTTCCATGATAAAAGAATCTCAACGACAAGTGCCATAAATTTTGTTATCCTGTTAAAGATTATAGACCATAGACCAGCAGGAGAGACGGAATAATTTAAGTTTTAAGTTGAAAAGATAGAAAAAAACTCCTTTGGCGAAATAGTGAGCAGAACTATTAAAGTTTATTCAAATGATTTTTTTAATTTTTATTGCCTCTAATTTTTCTTTATATCATCAAAAACCTCAGACCCGTCATAACTTCGAAAGGGGGGGGGGGACCTTCGGAGCCATTAAACCATGAAATCTTTTTTTTTTAAGTTGAATACTTTTAAAAACTTTTGAGGTTTGAAAATTTCGGGGGGGGGGGGGTGGGGGTGGGGGTTCTGACCACTGACCCACCCCCCGCTGGCTACGGCCTTGGCTAACCAGAGTTTCCCAAAATGTGGCCCACTAGCTCATGCCAAGGGGTCCGCGATGTTATTCTGCTAAGACTAAAAATAGTGAAATTGAAGGACGAGTAGCAATATTTTTATTCAAAATGAAAACACATTTATAGGGATTAAAAAAGTTCTTGTTTTCGCACAAGCGGAGCACAGGATCCCCCTCCCCCCCAAGAGTCCTTGATTGTAACACATATTTGACACCTAATTGAGTTTTCACATAGATTTTTACTTCCGTAGCTCAAACTAATAAT
>JAXGGA010024485.1:0-11962 GCA_038373865.1 Uloborus plumipes
TTTTTATTCCTGAATTAATTAGATACAATGCTATATTAATTTTTATTTAGCTCTTGGACCCCCATATCACAAAGAAATATTTAATGAACTTAAGTTCCTTTAAACTATGTTTGTTTAACTATGGTTATTAGACTGTTTTTGGTTGTGAAACTTGCTCACACATTTAAAATACTGGTAAGGAGAGGGGGGGTGGGGGTTGCGACTTTGACGCCGATGTTTCCGAAATATCGATGTTTCTACCATGGATGCATTGGGGTCGATGTTTTTTCTAACACCGATGTCTTGCATTCGTTGTTTCTTCCCTTTCGATATTTTATAATTGAACTAAAAAAAAGAAAAAAAGAACAGATCTGAGATGATTGTGCTTTCAAACATATTGTTATGGTAAAAACTACATTTTTAGTCAATATTTGCAATACCTATATCATTTGAAAGAGTTTTCTATAGTTAGCTGTCTACACAGGTGTATGAAAATTGGAGCAAGTTAACTTTTCTTTTTTCCATTTTTTTTCTGGCATATTGTTAACTATAATATTGAGTGTTATTATAATCTTACCCTACCTATATTGCTGTGCCAAGAGCAAAAGTGGTATCTTCAGACGATCTCAAACTGAGATACTGCTTGTTTAAAGTTTTGAGCCATCATGTTTTTGGTTCAGGAGTAGAGATGAAAATGGTCGGAAAAAACCGGAAATTTTCGGAAAAAAAACCAGTTTTTTTCCGTTTTTTTTCCGAGGAGGTTTATTTTCATTCCGGAAAAATTGAATTTTTCCACGTAATTTTTAAGAAAGAAATGACTAGAAAATCTTTTGTTTGTATAATTGTTAGAAGCGTTAATTTATTGAATCCTGCATTTTTGTTTTTCATTTAAATCCCCTAAACATCTTGATGCAAAAGCATATAGCCATTATTTTCGTTTTTTTCCCTTATTTAATTACATTGCAGGTATCAAAGAGCATTTTTTTTAATCGTGTTCAAAATACTAGTTTTTTAGGATAATTATGAAATTTGGATACTGAAATAGTGCTAAAATGTTCAATTTCTGGTCATACTCTCCGATAATTTTCAGCTTGGAAAGCAGAAAAAAAGATAAATAAAATTGATCCAGTTTTTAAGGAAATACTTGAATATTGGCCATTTTATAAACATTACGTTTTCAACTCTAGGACAGCACAATTTTTAATTGAAAATGTTAAAGCAATAGTAAATAAGTACAGAAATTTATGTTAAAAACACATTTTAATATTTTGTAATAAGTGAACCACTGCTCAATTAGGTAAAAAAATAATTCTGATTAAATTCCAACTTTTGCAAACACAACAGATTTATAATTGACCTACTATTAGTGTAGTTTTGATATTAAAAGTACATAAATTTTTTCTTATGAAAAATTACATATCGTCACTGAAATGTAAAATTATTTCATTATTGATAAGTGCTTATGCACAAAAATTTTCATTTATTAATATGAATTCTTTCATACAAAATGCATTACCTCACTTTTTAACTGATTTTCTTTATGTACTCCCTCTACTTTGTGAATGTATAAAATAAACTGTCACATACATATTTAATTTTAAATCATAGATTTATCAATTTTCTGTTAAAAATTGTTAATTTCTTTTTGGTATTTAGATATTTTCCAAAATTTTATATTAATATGCAATATTACTAACATTATGACAGCATATTTACAAAAAATTTAATAACTTAATTTAAATAGTTTACATATCTTTCAAAGATTTTTATATGTCTAACAATTCAGAGTTCAAATCGTACTAAGATAATAAATATTGACGTTTTGTGTATTTAAAGTAGCACAAAATATAAAATAAATAACTAAATAATAATAAAAAACTATATTAAAGTAAGTTCACTTACCTTTATTGCCAATTCCAAGCAGAAATCAACGCTATCCCCTATTAAAACTATCTCAACACAACAACTCTACACAGAAACTTCTTTAATAAAACCAACGTACTTTTAGTGAAGAACTAATTTTACTTCTTCATGAAATGAATAAGCATAACTTCAGCCACAAAACGAGGTTTCCGCTGACTATGCGAACTATATGTATAATGCCGTGCTTGCTAAGCACATAGTAGAATCTGCAATTGAGCTCAAACTGAGATATAGCATTTTAAAGAGCTGCGCCTCCATATATTTTGTTGTGATGACTTTTCATTCAGCAGATTAAAAAAAAAAAGTTTCCAATCACAAATGACTACAAAACATTTTATTAATAACACATACGAAACAGAGAGCAAATTCTGGTTAATAACTCTGGTTTTGTTGAAAAGTCGGGGTAGGACTATTGTGCTTAGCAAGGCAGTGCAGTAAGTTGAAACTCCAGTTTAAATTTTGTTCAGGTTTAGAAACCATTACGCAGTTTATAGTTTTCTATTGGAAAGGTTTTAAAAAAAGTCATTTAATTTTTATCTGGATTTAGATTGGGTGGGGAAAAACCAGAACTCAATAGTTTTCATTTTTAGATAGTGAGGTTACATTGCAAGGGAGAAAAAACATTCTGATTTTTCTTTCAAACACTTATTATTGATGTTTGAAAGTATCTACTTATTATTTTAAGTTTTAAAAGACAGTCTAAAATAGAAAATTTAATTGTAAGGGTTAGACACACTTTATTCAATATTAATGTGAAATGACGATATGATTCATTTGTGGGGTTTGACCAAGAAAGCTTTGAGTCATAATACAGAAAGGCCATTTTTTTCCTTTTAAAACCTACCTAATTATGCGTAATTCTGCCATCAGGAAAAATAATATGCGTTGATTGCATATATTTTTAATGATTAACCTTTTAAATGGTCCCAGAAAAACAAAACTTTTAAAAAACGGCTCTTTTTAATTGCAAAAAAGTCAATTTTTCATTTTTTTCCAATTTTTCCGGAAAAAAACAGGAAAAAAAACCTTTTTTTTTCCATCACTTCAAAATTTCCGGAAATTTTACATCTCTATTCAGGAGTCACTTTTTCAGAATTTTTTTACGAATATTTCCCTTTCTCAAATGACCATAAAAATTTGTATACAGGTAAAATAAGTGACAAAGAACCACCTGGTGACAATAACTCAATTTCGTCAAAAAGTGCAGATATGACTTTTGTGCTTAGTGCGGCAGTATAGTTATTGATACAAATTCGTAAACTATAGTGATTTAGATGTGTACCATTCTGCTAACAGCAATACATATTTCAAATCGCTATGAGCATTTCAAAATCTTCTAATATGTATTATGTTTTAATTATGCTCTTTTCACAGCATAATTAAGTTGGATATAAACTTCCTTGGAATCCTTTTTGTTTTCTGTTATGACTTGTTTTTATTATTATTATTATTATTATTATTATTTTTAAATTTTCGTGCCGCTAGTTTGTAAAGTACTATTAATATAACTAATCAATTTGCGTCAATTATATTAAAAATCTTATTTTTAGATTATGTATTACTCGTAACTTTTCAATGTCAGGGTGGGGGGAGGGGTAAGGCTTAAACATTTGCCGTCATTTGAAGGGGGGGATGACAGGCCAGAATGCTGATAAGGAAATTGGCTTTTTTTTGTCTGGGATCAAATATAATAATAATTATTATTATCATAACAGCAACTATAATAATAGTACATGTACAGTCATAGAAAAAAAAACGAAACAGTCTGAATTATTCGGCTGCTATTCTTGATAAGAACAAAAGAAAGGTGTCTTCTGACATGGATTAAAGTTTTCTTTAAAACTATGTGAGTAAAATTTTGATAAGGGGCTATATACAAAGTGAAATGAACTCAAAGTCTGAATTTTCAAATATAACCCCCTACATTTGGTTACATAATTAGACGCGGAGGGCCAAAAGTAAGCTTATTACCAGACGGCATCACTTTGGGACCAGTAGAACAAAAGTTGTGACCAACCAAAGATTTAGGGACCCCCACCACATGTAAAATGCTACTTTCAAGGTCAAAGTTTACAAAGAGTAGATAAATTATATTTTTCGAAGAAATTAACTAAAACTAATCACTATAATACGTTTGATTTTTGTAATTAATTAAAAATTCTCGGGATTTGTTAAAGTTATAAAATTTTTTGAAACTTAGGCGAGGAAACCCTGCCTTTAGAGCTCAAGGGAAAAATGCAACATTCTATCTTTTTGTTCAAACAAAGATATTATAGATGCATACTTTTAGCTACGCACTAATTAAGGCAGAACATACCTTCTGGAGAGAGGTTACGTTTTAAAAATCTTTGTATGTATATTAACTAGTGTATTAGTATTGGCAATAATGTTAAAACCGTGGCTCAGAAATTAAAAAAAGTCTAATCGTTACAGATTATTCCAAATAACCTTCCGAGATGCGACATTTTTCTGTGAGTGCAAGTATCCACATGAAGAGGTTTCTGAATTGCTGCATGAAAGCAAACTTCTCACTAATTGTCAAAAATTGGATTGTCTACCAAATTAAAAATATACTCAGCAGTTTTATTCAACCCTTCGCTTTCAACGTATAATTACTGATGATAACTAAATACTATATAAAAACGCTGAGCATTTTCTGCAACTAGTGGATAAGCATATTGCTCTTTTTTAACAAAACTTCCCTGCTTTGTTTCAGTTTACAGTCTACATGTTACATAAAAGTAGACTTCTCACGAATGGACAAATATTGGATTGTCTACCAGTTTTAAAATATACTCAGCAGTTTTATTAACCATTTTGCTTTCAACATATAATTACGGTTGAAAACTAAATACGATATAAAAACGTTGAGCATGTACTGCAACTGGTGGATAAGCATATTCATTTTTCTTTACTTAGAAATTCCCTGCTATTGTCTCAGTTTGTACAGTTGTATATGGTCCCTAAAAATGGTTTTTCAGTATATCTTAAAAACTAATGGATATTTTGAGCTCCCATTTTGGATTCTCCTTTGGACCCCTTCTAGATTGTTTCTAGAGATTGTCCTCTTTGAGAGGAAATTAATGACGTTTTTATTGTTGGGTTGGTTCATACTTTGGTATAAAAAAACAATCTTTTTCGTACATAACGTGGTTTAGGTATTATTGCACAAGTATCAAAAATATTTTTAACATTACGGGACGGTTTTTTCTCAGTCCAATTGTGAAGCAACGGCTGGAGCAAATTTAAAACGATTTGATATACAAAGTTAAATGATGTTGCTGATCACAATTATGCGATAAAAAATGGGGGTTTTCATAGAAAATTTAAAAGTTGATACCGATTTTTATATGAAGACGACCCCTTAACAACAATTTACCAATAGAAATTTGTAGAACACATTTTTCCTGAAAAATAACATATTACACGTGTCTCTAGTGTTAATAGTATTCGGATACGAGCGAGTGTTTCGTTTTTTTTCTATGACTGTACATAACTTGAGTTCGTTTCTTAAAAAAAAAAAAAAAATAATGATTAGAGATTGTAGTCAGATCATTACTCCGCGTTTTAAAAGTTATTTTGCATGATATCTAGTTTACCTTTTCCTCACCATTCATCCTATACAAAAGAGCACTAATGATTCGTAGTATTTAAAAACATTATATCATAAGGCAAGAAGCAATCATCGGGAGAAAAATATCTAGGCAGTGAGAAATTTTCGTAATTTTTATGCTAGGCAGTATTGCAATAACAAATACCCCACCCTTCTCCCAAAAAAACATTGAAAGTAACTTAAATCTGTCAATTCCATTGCTAGTCACCAATCTCACCGAATAGCTGCATAAACGTAACCCAATTTCATTCATAGTTACCATATCGCACCCTTGCTACAAAAGTGCCACAACTCAAAAAACTACGTTTTCCAGGAATTGCAAAAAACTGTTCCCGGGCTGACTAGGCACATTTTAGTATTTTTGAATTTGTCAATGTGAAGACAGATGCATCTCAAACTATGATCGTTAGTTACGCACGTTACTCTACGACGGCTGGACGACAACTCAAGATGTGGCATTTCAGGGGAAGGGGTGCTATGCATCTTAATAACAACAAAACGTCATAACTGCCCTTTGGCGGCTGATTTTTCAATGTAACTTCTGGCTCTTTTGAAGATTGGTAGAGACATGTAAACTACGTCTAATGACGGTCATAACTCAAAAATTACAATTTTTGAGTTGTGGCACTTTTGTAGTAAGGGTGCGATCTGTAACCACTTAAAATTAAATAGCAAAATGGCGTACTTAAAAAAAATAATTCCTTAAATACTTTCAGAACAAATTGAGATATTTTCACAAAACTTAAATTGATTAATTCTGTACCTTTCTGAGTATCCTAGATGGGCGATGCAAGATCTTTTTGAATTGTAAGGCCTTCATCTCGGTCATCAATGATTCAGTAAACCTAATCTGGCAGCGCCGTAATGCAGGGATGTGTTCAACTTTCCCAATGTTAAAATTAGATTTTCCCCAACTATTGCCTTGAAACAAAACTTGACTCCTTATTCAATTAATACACTAGTGTGCATCATTTTCAGATTTGGTCAGTTATCTTTAGAACTACTGGATCGAGTTTAATGAAATTCGGTATGTATCTCTACTAATAATAAAGCTGAAGGTGGGTCTGTCTTTCCTTCTTTCTGTCTGTTATGCGCGTAACGCCAAAACCGTTCGGTCGATTTTCATGACACTTGGCAAAAAATTAGTTTGTAGCATGTAGTATTGCACTTCGAAGCGATTTTTCAAAAATTCCATTCCGTTCTTTTTCTATTCGAATTCTTAGCGGAAATTCGATAAAATAGGGAAAAAATATTTCATACACATTTTCAAGTCTTATGTCATTCGAAAGCTTGCAATTTTCTGCACAAAATGAAGTTTTTTCGAAGTTTCTACGATCATCAGGAGAGCTGTAACAATTGTTTTTAGAATCCCGGAATTCAAGGCTTACCTTCAGTAAAGCAAGCCAAACGATTCTAAAATGGTTGAGCTCGAGAATAAAATTTGTTTGAAAATAAAGATAAAATGAATTATTTTATCAACGGAAATTAATTTTTCATGTTGTTACCATGGTTACGTGTTCATACTTATTTTTGTTTCGTTCTTTTTCCAGCGTTGCCAGACGTAGTATTTTTGATACTACAGTAGTATATTTTTGTCCCAAATAAGGAGCGTAGTATTTTTATGGCAACCCTGTTTCCAATATACTAATGACTTTATTAAAAGATTTGGCGGATTTTTTTTTTTTTTTTTTCATTTTCATAGATTTCGCATTTCAGCAATATTGATTTTGGCAACGTTTGGAAACAGTAGTAGGCGCGTCTATCGCCCATTTAGCGAGAAAGGGGTACCCAAGGCACAAAGATTAACCAAATATCGCATAAATTGCGACATTGCATTGTTCTTTTTAAAGTTTCATTTCGGCAAATGTATTGTTTTGTTTTTAAAGCTATGAAAAGAAACTTTCTTCCTCTTTCAAATTTTGGTAAGATTTCTGTTGGTTTCTGTGAGCAAAAAAATTGTTCTTATTTTCTCTTTTGGCTTATTTTTGTGCATCTCCCCTTGGGGTTGCATTCGAATGTCCCAATGGGGTGTTTTACCCCTTTTGTGGAGTAAATCTATCAGTGTTAATTTCAATGCAGACACAAGTGATATGAATTGGCGCTACCACTTGGCGATATATCGCCAAGCCTTCGGTCGCCAAGTATTTGTCGCCAATTTAGCGATTTAAAATTTTTTTTTTTTTTTTTTTTGGTTCAATTTGGCACTATTGGCGATATTTTGCGAAAAATCCACTGAATGATGTTAAAATCGGCAATATTTAGAAGATTAATCATTGTAAAACATTTTTTTGCATTGCTTCGTGGCAAACTAGGGATATAAATGCTTGAATTGTTATCTTGATCACTCCAAGCACTATTTTAGCACTTAAGTCATCTACTAAGAAATGTACACGTAAAAGGAAGTAGTGTGGGGTCCATACCAGATTTTTATATCATACTTTCAAGGAATTATAGTTGAATTATAACTAAAATAGGGCATTTTTTCTTCTATATCAATTATTTTACAAATGAATTTTTAATTTTATACCACGGGCAAAGCCGTGCGGGTACCGCTAGTATACATTAAAACAATACAAAACAAATAATCATTCAACGTTTAAAGCACACAAAATGAGAATGAACAATACTCGTTTGAGTCGGACAATATGAAACAGTTGTTGCAAAGCTGAATAAAGATTAAGTTAGTAGGTAGTATGGTTCCCTCTAACGTACAGGCCTTGCAACGTAACTCCTTACTTGAAATTAAGTTAAAATATTCAGTTTATGAGGGATCTAGTTTATCACGAGACAATTGGTCTCACTCATTTTACAACGTTGTTCTCCGGTCATATTTTTTTTCGTCAATGCTTTACGTTTCAGCAGGAAAAAATAAATAAAAGAGACTACATCGTTAATCAGTAGTTGCCATATCTATCTCAATAGGACAAATTTTCTATAATTACCTTCCATATCTTACAGACGATCTGTTCTTTGCGAGACAAAGGAAAAACACGATGTATCCGATTGAGATATATAGCCAGGAGCGATGTAAACGAAGGGATACTGAACATTCGAATTTGAACGTAGTATATCAAAAGAAATATCGATGTTTGAAAACATCGTTGTGTTTTGGACAATGTTTCAGTTCCATCGATGTCTTTAATTTTCATCATCGATGTTTCCAAACATCGATGTTTTGTCATAATGTAGCAACCCCAAGGATGGATACAAGGGAGAGGCAATGGGGGCGATCGCACCTCCCATGACGAAAATAAAGTTCCAAAAACACAAGTGTATAGTCCATCTTTGATGACGCTAGAATCCCTAGATGATGCTAGTGGAAGGGATGGGGATCAGAGATTTTCCTCCGGCAATTTTACGAAATTAAAGTTTCAGAAACTGCGATATTTAAAGATGTGGCTGGGGGCGTTCTTAACATTTCCTCGGAATTATTGGAAAGTCGAAGTTCTAATAACATGAAATTTAAAACATCGCACCCTTGCTACAAAAGTGCCACAACTCAATAAACTACGTTTTCTAGGAATTGCAAAAAAAAAAAAAAAAAAAAACTGTTCCCGGGCTGACTAGGCACATTTTAGTACTTTTGAATTTGTCAATATGAAGACCGATACATCTCAAATTACACAGGTCTGAAAAAATCAACTTTTTAAAAATTGTTTTGATTTAGTTAACTGATCTTTGTTTACTTTTTTGCACTGATTTCAAAAATATCTTTAGTTTCTTTTTATCACGTAAAGTTGCCTACAAAATAAAGTTGGAGTTTTTTGGAAAAAATACAAAAAACGGATAATTTTAGAATTGGTTTTTATTTTAACGTAAAGTAAAAGCAAAAAAATAAGCAACGATACCTAGCTGAATGAGCATAATAGCGATGCCCATATGTTGCAAAGTTATTAGGTATAAGTCTTTGTAAAATCGTTTTCTTTTTCCATCAAAGCTTCTTTGGGTACTTTTTCGGCTGTGTTCTTGTAAACTTTACCTTTTTAACATCCAACATAGTCTGCCATCATGTTGACACTGAATCAACCTTGTATCTGCGGACAATTTGTTTTATGTCTTGATGGAAACGTTCTTCTTGTTCTTCCCTTACAACACAAAGATTTTCTTTAAAGTAGTCCAGATGAGAGTGAAGGAAATGTACTTTGACACTTAGCAAAGTGTTGCACCCCAACACTTTGCTAGTAGTTTGGCAACAGCAACCAAAATTTTGAGTTTGGGGTTGTTTTTGTTTCCAGGAAAGCCTGTTACAACAAGTTTAAACGAATTTGAGGCATTGTTTTCCTCTGCAATACCATTTAAAAAAAAAACCATTGTGAAAAAGTACCGCTTTCGAACTCCTTTTTTTATGAATTGACGAAAAGTCTCTATTCCTCTGTTTTATACGGGATTTTAAACATTTCCATGATTCCAGGAACGTTGTTGCAGAAAACTGGATTACTCTCTTGTGTAAAACAAGAAGTTCTGTCAAGAACTAAACGAGCCTACTTTCCCGTACATCGACATCGGCATTCTAGCATCTGATCATTATTCTCTTGATTATCTAAGACTAAAAATTATGTCAAACATACCTTTTTAGCACTTGAAGCTGATTTCTAAAAGCAAAATATACCCCTCTCATCAGATGAAATAGACACATAAAAATTAAATAAATGAATAAATAAAGTTTTGTCGCACCTTTTAAAGAATGTAACTGTTACAGTTCTTCCGTAGAAAAATTCCTCAATTGTTTTCAAAAAAAAATTAAAAGTACAAAGTACATCAAAACACATTTTATCAAAGAAAGAAAAAAAAAAGAAAAAAAAAACTCGTCCGTTGATAAAATGTCTCGAATTTCACTTTTAATCCGTTGCCAGTTGTTAAATATAAATAAAGAATAAAATGCCCTCGTGAATGAAACATTTTTGTTACAAAAAAAATCGTCTGCCAAAAATAATAATAATAATAATAATAAATTCAATAAAACAAATGAATAAATAAACAAAAAATTGTCTGCACAGTCAGTCATTTTTTTTCGGACTGTTTACTCAAAAGTTATTAGGGGTGACAGCTTGCTTGAGCGGTTCAATGTTGAACGAAAAATTGTTCAAATCGGAAATGTAAATACGGGAATGAAGTATCCTTGAAAAGTTCTTTCCAACAAAAAAAAGTTTGTTCAAATCGGACTGTTCATTAAAAAGTTAGTATCGCGGGACCGGTTATTTGAACGGCTCAAAGTTGAACCAAAAATTGTTCAAATCGAAAAATCAAATATGGGAATGAGCTGTACTCGCCGAGATCTTTCCAACAAAAAAAAGTTTGTCCAAATCGGAATGTTCATTCAAAAGTTATTAGGGGGGGACAGACAGACAGACAGACAGACAGACCGACCGACGCACAAATTCCCCATCTCAATACCCTACTTTCAAATTTTTAATTTTTCGATATTCATTTCACCTTTTTATTTTTTTAACTTGGCATTATTTTTCGGACTTGGCGATATTTTTTTTAACTTGGCGATATTTTTTGGACTTGGCGATATTTTTTTAACTTGGCGATATTTTTTGGACTTGGCGATATTTTTTAGATGCATTAAGCCACTTTTAATACTTTTTTCGTCTTGCTTTTATTTTTAACGGGAAAGTAGGCTAAAAAGAGATGAGATTGAGAGAAAAGTTTTGACTCATTGGTATCTGGATTGCAGCTGTCTTCACTATCGTTGTTACTCAGTGACATTTGGTCTAAATCTTTTAAAATATTGTCCAGGGTATCCGGTGGTGAAGGAATAGGCAAATCAGGTCCGTGGAAAACAGGGCGAACAGCCGAACGTATGTTGGTTAAGTATGAAATTCCTTCCTGTTTTTCAAATTGAAGCCTTGCACTGAAGAGCAAAAATAACAGTCATCACAGTGATTTTCAGGCTCTCTCCAAATCATGAACGCTCCAAAACTAAATGATTTTTTCTTACCTTGAAACCATTGTTTCAGTTCTTTCAAACGCACGGAACATACTATATGGGGAGCCAAAGATTTATCTTGGGTTCCTAGTTTAACACCAAACTATGCGTAATAAACCTTCTTAACAAAATTAGAAATGTTTCTTTGTTGCTTCTTGACTTTATAAGAGCGACAAATATAACAGAAACAGTTAGGAAAGTTGACACATCCTCTAGTAGACATTTCTTCAAAAAAGCACACAACTGCTTAATCTGCATACCACAGTGGCTACAGCTCCGCACTGAGTCACTGAGTCTTATTAAAACAAACAAGGAAACTTTTTGTTTTGCAAATAACGTGCTCACATTGTTTAGTACCACTAATATAGGCTATAATATTGGAAAATCCTACGCATATTGGGCCTGAAAACCCTGAAAATAAGAAAATTTCACGTGAAATTTGTGACGTATCTGAGGGTGATGGAATTTTTTCACTACTTTTTCCATAATCAGCACTTAAAATACTACTAAAACCC
>JAXGGA010024486.1:0-11961 GCA_038373865.1 Uloborus plumipes
TAGTTCAGCTTTATATTTTCAGCAATGGTTAAACATTAATTTATGAATAACTTTGACAGTAAGCGTAAATAAAAACATATATTTGACAGTGTTAACGTGCGGAATATAAAACATCTTTTCTAAAATTTACACGAGTTCTTAATCATGTTTATGGGGTTTCTGCGCAGTGAAACTGGAACATGGTTGAAATTTGTAATTTAAAACTTTTGATTAAAACGCTTATGTTAAGAAATTAATTTGAAACCTCTGAATGCTAACAGCTTGAAATATTGTTTCCTATTAAAGAATGGGGTTTTTATTGAGTGTTGCAAAAATTATCTCTCATTTGTACTTGGGTTTAAAAAAAGTTAAGTTAATATAGGTATAAATTACATAACTTGCTACATGCGGTCATGATAAAATAGTCTATGACTGAGTAATGTTTAAAGAACACTCCTTATTCTCTTCCTCCGAACAGGTAAGAGAATCGAAACTAGTAGTAGTGATGCTTAAAAAGAAAAAAAGCAAATGTAAATGAAACTCAAGTTGCCAAGAAAATGTTGCATTAGCTATCAAAGCTGCAATAGAGCCCCCTTATGAGTGATAAAGTGCTCAATACACAACAAAATTGTTGTGAGAGAACAGTTTTCCTTCTTGCTCTGTCGTGTTCTCTCATTGATTTTTTTGTGCACTTTCAGCACTGATGAAGGGGCTCCATGCTCCATTTTAGCCTTGATATTGCTATTTGCAGCATTTCTTTTGACAGTTTCTGTAGTTCACTTTCGCTTAGTTTTCTATTCAATGATATTTTAGCTCAAAGTATCCGTGGACATTTCTTTTATCACTGTGATGGTTTTAAACAACGCTGTGAAAAATGTCAGCCAGCCCTGCCGCATTTTGCGGAAGCTTTCTGCATTTTGTTCTTTTTTCTGCGTATATCGTCAATGAACTTATATGTTACTTTTAAGAGTTTTATGGGATTTTTTTCTTCAATTGTTTAAACAAGAAAAGGTTGTCCTTCAATTACTTCACATTGCGCGCGTGGTCGGACTGGGATTTCTTTATAAAAGCGCTTGGCATCTAACGGGTTAACTCGGTCAAAATTTACTGATATAAGAAGCTCCCACTTTACTCCGACCTTAAAATCGTTCTTCTTCCAAATGCTAGATTCCTTTCTATTGTAGGGATCCCGGTGATTTTACCTCTCTTACACTTAAAACTACAGGTTACAAAGGCACCTTTTAGGGTAAAGAGTTATTGCCCTTGAAGGATGCTACTTGACTCCCTGTGACGCCCTTAAATGTGCCATACGGAGTCACCCTTCAGTGGGTGCTGCAGCTTTTCACCCAAAAATGTGTCATAGGCAACTTGCAGTTTTATGAGTGTACTTATTATCTTTTCCTCTCGGCGGAGAGGAAAAAACTCGGAACTCTTTCATTATTTCAACAAATCCTTTTTCTCCTTTTAGCTGAAGAAGAGCCAGAAGAGGATCCTCCGGAGCCAGTGTTTGTTCGAGCAGGTGCAAATGTGACCCTGCCCTGTTCTGTTGGTGTAGAGAGCAGTCCCGTGCGCAGTCTCTTTTGGTGGAAGGACTATCGAAAGATAGTAGAGGTTCATGATGAGCAGACCACAGTCTGGGAGGCTGAGCCTCATCTGAATCTGCTTGGAGAAGCCCTTTTCTTGCGTAACGTTGTCTACTCAGACTCAGCAGATTACCAGTGCCAAATTAACGGGGAGCAGAGAAGTGCTTTGCGTCTGCTTGTTCAAGGTAAGATTAACATCTTTTAACTCATTTCGTAAATTCAAGTGGAGTAAATATATTGTAAGCGCACAATGGCAGTGTTTTCCAGAGGATACGTAAAACTGGTTTATCTTCCTTCATTTTAGCAAATCTCTAATATGGACGAGAAGTCTGTCAAATTAGTAGTACTTGATCTGAAATTTGATGTAATCCATACTTCCCCGAAGCTTGGGTTCACTCATTTTTCCAACACCATAACCGGGCCTTCATACATGGTGTCTGCAAATCACTTGGTAGAAAGAAAGATTAATTGAAGGATATTTTCAGGGAAAACCCAAAATATATATTGCTGTAAGATAGAGAAATTTTCCAAGTTTGCCATTATCACAAATGCTTGATGCGACCTTCTTTCGTTGCTCTGCAAATATGTTATCGGTAAATCAGCTCTTGCCAGATTTGTCTCACGACATTTTGTCCTGCGACACTTTGACTGGATACTACGTGAGTTTACATTCAGCCACTTCCTGCACCCATCCGTAAACTAAGATCGAGAATCTGTACTGCAATTAGTTTGATTGACGGAAGCATGCTGACAAATCTGTGGCAAGAACTGATTTATCAGTGAGACAATTGCAGAGTAACAAAATAAAGTCACATCGAACATTTGTGAGAATAGTAAACTTGGACAGTTTCTATTATTTTGCTACAATGTATGCTTTCATTTTTCCCCAGTAAATTAATATTCAATAAATTATTCTTTCTGGCCAACTAATTTGTAGAAAACCCTGTATTTTTACGCAGCGTAATTTGGAATACGTCTATACTCCTGATTCTTCTATCGAATTTGGAATCCCCAATTAAAAGTGTTGAAGGAATAGTACTGCTTATATTTCTAAAAACATTGTCTATGAAAGCCTATGTCAATGAATTTTAAAATCTTGTTTTTGCCTGAAATAATTTTAGATTTTCACCTTTTATGCCGTAAACACTGATTTATTTTTTCATCCATCACTTAAGGGTCCCAACTATATTATTATCTTAATGCGTGTTTTAGAGAATGATTGGTTCAAGATATTATACACGCTCTCTAAAGATATACGAATATTTGCATGTACTTAGCATTTTGATGACTATCAAACACGAATCATTATTGCTTTTCCTGATTTACCTTTATTGATCGGATACATTATGTGCCGTCTTCGACAAGCCAATGCTGCTGATAAGAGATGCCATTTGACGTGTTTGAATAAATCAGCTTCATTGACTAGGTATTCGACTGAAACTGTGGCTTATAATTTGTACTCTCCTCCATTAGCTTTGTTTATCGTAATCGAAGTAAGCCCGCTATATTGACGGAAAAGACTTATCCGACATTTTGGTCTCAAAAGAGTGATACCATTCAGGCCTGTCATTTAGGGGGAGCAGGGGGGGGGGTCAATTGCCCCCCCCCCCTTGGCTTTGAGAAATCAATGTATTTACATTTAAGTGGGCGTGGTTTTTGATGTTTTCCGGTGAAATTGCATTGTGTTTGGACCCTTTGCCCCCCCCCCCGGAAAAACTTGAAATGACGTCTCTGATACCATTAGTATATGCTCCAAAATCATGTTGGAAAAAATAGTAGCTAAGCTTTAGCTGTGTTGCTTGATGAAGGTTTGACTATTTTAACTTGCAAAGAGAGATTTTATTAATTCAGATTCAAAGAAGGACAGAATTGGAATTGTGAGTGTCCTTTGCACAGAACATTCCCGATAAGCTGTTAAAGAAATCAGTTACCTTACAAGATTTTCTCTAAGTAGCGTTTTACGCAACTCCTCATTAGTTAATTTTACGACTTAGCAGCCAGTGATTGTAATAACGTGTTTTCAAATTCGTTATTATAGTCACCTGCAAGATCCCAAGCTCTCTTGGAACCAAAATGTCGGATAGGTAGGCCTGTCTTCTCAACTCGAACGGACATGCAATTGTGTTATTCGCGACTGTGTAAATGCGATGCCGTTAGATCCCTTTTCACACTTAAGTGTCTGTGTCATGCAATATGCAAACTCATTCTCTTCAAAAACTCTTCTTAAAATGTGTTGCACTGAAAAAGTTTTATGTAATTACATTTAGTTGTGAGAGTTGTTTATATTTGTGTTACTTTTACCTTGTTGAAGTTTCATCTGTTATTAAAAAGCAGTTTCTGAGTGTAAATTTTTAGGCTGCTATGTGTATTAAGATTTTAGTTGGCAAACTAAAGATCCTTATGCAATCAATTAAGTAAATTGGCATTTATGCTTGGTCGTAGCTTTCAGTCCTAAAACTTCAATACTAAATAATAATAATAATAATAGCAATAGTAATAGTAACAGTAATGATAATGGGAGGTCGGAATCAAGTTTTAAGTGCAGTGTCAGAAAAATATCTAAATAGAGGTATAGAGAAAAAGAGAAAACGCTGGCTTCTAAGATCAGCAGAAGTACCCGAATGCAGTTTGTTGGAAATTATTTTTAGAATTTAAAAAATGAAAACTTTATTTTAAATAATTTTCTTTATTTTCAGAAGAAACAAAAATGTATTTGTTTCTAACATTTCAAAACTAGTGCCCGAAATTTAAGCAGTAAATGTAGCAGTGAAAAAAAAAAAAAAAAAAGGGAGCAGAGGACATAAATTTTCTTGAAAAAAAAAACCATGATTGGGTGTGGTTGCCTTGGTAGGTTGTTCTTACTAGTTCTAAAAATCGCCGCGTAGAGCATTTTATACGGTGATCATTTATTCTTTTACATTAAATCAAGTGGAATGAATGATGTTATTTTCCCTGAACACTGAAAATGCAATAAATTCTTAATTTATATCAGAAATAATTTATATATTCCTATCGGAAGAGTTTTTTTTATTTTATGCGAATTCTCAAACGGTATCGAAATGTCGCTTGTAATTTTTTATATTATCGTTTTGTATTAAATTAGAAGATCTAGTCTAGACATGGTGCAAGTAGGCTCTGCCGTTTCTGATGAAAGAAAAGCAAAAAAAAAAAAAAAACCTTTAAATAGGTTTATCAATTTTTTACTTAATTTTTTGGGTTTAAATACGGACATTTGGTGATGAGTTCGTTACTACTGAATAATTTTTCGTATTAACAAACAATAATAAATAAATTAATAAATGAACAATCGAAGTTGCATAAAAGTTTTAACATTTTTTGAATTATGCAATATACCGCCAACTCGGTTATTCTATCCAAGGACTGCAGTTTCGTGCTTGTTAGCTTGTTAGTTGAGTGCTGCAGTGCTTGGACGGAATAACTGAGTTGGCGGTGTATTGCATGTTTCTGCCTTAGCCCTGGCTTAGGGGTGGCAACTTACTGCTTTATTTTTTGAAATATTCCACTCAGGAATCAGAATTTTTTAAGAAGAAGCTTACTTGTTTTAACGTCATCAAAAACTTGTAACGTGAAAGTTCTGAACTACTTTTAATATTTAACAGATTTTTAACAATAGAAACTAAAAGGTTGCATCTTTCTGTGATCCAAATGCCCGGATAATTAAAATAATTCTCTCAGTTGAACCAAAAGTTGTCAAAAGGTGCATTGCAAGCTCAACTGCTTTAGAAATATTGATAAATAAATACTGGAACTCCTAAAATATGCTTGCCACTTTTCTTCAGTTAATATGGTACTATCACTCTATGGTACTTTTTTCACAACTTGATTTCCAAATTTCTTTTTGGTTTCCCATCTAGTCAATAGATCATCCGTATTTATGGCATATTTAATAATTCATTAATTACTTCTACACTCTCTTCTAAATCGAACCAGGGAGCGTCAGTTCAACAAAGCGACCCAAAGTTTTAAATCCAAAATCAATTCCGGTCATAAAATTCCCAAACCCCGGGCATTTTTACGATCCCGAGTATTGCACAAGACAGCACTAAAAACTCGGGACTGCTAATCCCAGGCGTATGATAAGCAAAGCTTTAAGTTTGTGAAAATATTTTTTATGTTCAAAGACAGGAATTGTTTCCTTAATGATCAAAGAAACCCGAAAATTTCGAGGCTAAAGGAATAAAAATAAATAAATAAATAAATAAACAAAAATAATAATTAAAATGAAAAAAAAAAAAAAAAAAAAAAACGCATTTCTTACAACGAAAAAAGCAGTGCTCATAAACGCAATGCGGAAAAGAAATACATTTAATAGAAAATGAAGTTGGTTCAGATTTTAAAATCATTATTGTTATTATGACTTCGTAATATCACAGTGCTTCAATATGAAACTTTTATCGAGTTACGATACTAAAAATAATTTTCACATGTATTTGTACAACTGAGTGTACAAACTTTTTACCACTTCTTGACTCTTAAGTCCTTCTTAGATATGTAATCTCGTGGCTGCGAAAAAAAACCTCCCTATTATTTTTTGCGTGGTTCAATATTCTATACATAATGGCATTTAATTGATGCCACTATCTTGTTCTCGTTTAATATACGGATTGAGCTCGTCCCAGTACAATGCAGCGTTTCATGCTAAGTTACTAGTGACTAAAAACTATTTTTAGAAAAAATGGTTATTTTTATATTAATTTTCTTCCTCGCGTTTTTGGTGGATTAAAAAACTTTATTTGAGCATTAATCTTTTAATTTTAACTTTAAATAAAAACTGCAATATCTCACTAAACTTTAAATAGTGTACTTTTCAACGCTTTTAAACACAAGTTTCTAACAAAACTGTGCATATTTTTTAAGGTAACTTTTCCCCCTTTTTTAAACATTTCGAATTCATCAAAAGAAAAAAAAAAAAGAGTCATCGAAAGCAAACCCAAATTCTTTAAAATAAGTAAATAAATAATAATAATAAAAAAAAAAACAAGTCTTCATGACTTAACAATAGTGAGAAATAAATTGTCCTCAAATTTTCGAGGTAACTGGCCATGTCTGTAAAACGTAGCTCAAAAGTTCCCAATTTTTTAAATTGGGAATTTTTCATTAAGGAAAAACTATTGAACCGTTACAATATCAGTTGTAGCAACTGGTGGCATAAAGTCACAGCACATTTTCTCATTTTTACTTAAAATTGACATCGGAGTAAAATAAACAAACTGGTCAATTGTCGTTTCTGGTTATTTAGCTTCAATAGAAATGCAATATTGCACTTACCAGGAATGTAAAATGCGTGGAAATAGTTACTTTACACGAAATTCTCACAACAATGCGTGGTTACATTCAGATTTTTTACTGTCGCAAAAAGTTCATAGGTTTCAAAACAACACGCAGGATTTTCTGCGTTTTAGTGCTGCACTGTGAAAAAAATTCGATGCTCTATTTTTCCTTCGACAGTTGCTGGTAGCATTATGCAAAAGGATATTGCAAAATTGAGTTATTGGTACAAAGTTGTCGCACGTGACGTTATTTTTTCAAAATCACGCGAAAATTTGAAATGATTGAAAAAAAAAAAAAAAAAAGGAAAAAGTAAAGTAATCTAGATTTAAAAAAAGAAGACAGCAACAATATTTTTTTCGTGCTCAGTTGGGATTTATAAGTTTTAGTTTGCTTGTTTGTTGTCGTATGCAATGTCGCAACGAACTAAAATTTTTGGGAGGGGAAAATTATCAATTTACCGAATGAAGTTCCAATTTTAGCGAATGATAAAATTCAAGCATGCACATATGTCGTACATACATAGCATTTAGTTAGAAAAAACATAAGGCATCTTTGAAAAAAAGATAATAATAAGAACAAATTATCTCAATGTTGAAAAATTATCTTCAAATTACAGAATCGTCATCAAAATGTGCCGAATACGGAAATTATTGGGAGGTCACAGTGACCTTCCATGACCTCCCACCTGCGAACAGGGCCGCCGCTAGCAGAGATGGGGCCCGGTACCAATTTTAATGCCGGGCCCCCCATGCACCCCCCTTCCAATTGCATATTAATATTCCGTCGTTTCAGCACATTTGCAATTGTAAAAAAAATGGAGAAAAATAAATTTTTCCGGAAAAACTTTTTTTTTTAGTTTCGAAAGTGTGCATCTGATTTTATTTTCACGTTATTTGTATCGCCAGATGATTTTAATATTTTTTTTACACGAAACGACAAGTTTGAAAGCAGAAAAACACAATTTTTGACGTTTGGTTCGACAAACTTCATAATTAATAGTTTTAAATCGCATTCACATGTAATATTGCATTGTTTAGTTGCTTATAATCGAATTTTCAAATTTTAATGTAAATTTAAAAACTGTAATTCGAAGTTTTTGTAAAAATATATTTTTAAATACAGTATCTGGATACAGAAAAGGTTGGATAACTTTTCATGTCTGAGATAAGTATCCCCGGGCCACTTGATTCTTGTTCTTAAAGTGCAAGACACATTTGTCAATGACAGTTTAGACTAGGTTTTATGTTTGACGAGTTTCTGTAGCTTTTGGAAAGCGGTGCATTTTCCTTTGCTCAAGCGTGTTTCATTCATTAGTGTTTGTACAAGCAATTGTTTCATATTGAGAATCGGCAATGGAAAGCGAGATTTTTTTTTTTTTTTGGAAAAACAGCTTTTTTTTTTTTGATGAAATTATTGACACTATTACTGGAAAAACATGTTCATAACCTTACGGGCCCCCCCAAAGCTCCGGGCCCGGTACTAGAGGTCCAGTATCCCCCCTCAAACGGCGGCCCTGCCTGCGAACTCCTGGTCGTGTGCGTTAGTTTTTGACAAATACTACGCAAATTACTACGTGCCATTGCCTCGAAAGAGATTTAACTTCTTTATTAACATATAAGACAACACAATAAAGATTTACAACACCAAGAGAGGAAGCAACACCCAGGGCACCGTCGGGAATAGATCCCGCGATCTCTTGCTTTCTAGGCGAAACTTCTATCTCTGAGTCACCGAGGCCCCGAAAGTTTTAGTGAGTAAAAATGATGAAATTTCAGAAAAAGGTTGTACAAAGCTACGGAATTGTTTCATGACATGAATGTAAATTAAAACTAAATAAATAAATGATTATATTTCTATTGATTGATGGCAACATTTCAGTAGATGCTTTGCCTTGCTAATATTTCTTGTAATAACAATGAGTTTTTCTAAAAGTTATTGATTTGCTTCACCGCAATGTCCAGACTTATTAATAACATAGCAGGAAACTTTTTTTTCCCTACAAAAGATCTCATAATGAAAAAGTTTTTGACGTACGACCACGACCAGTTATTGCATCGGGCTCATGAATTATTACTGCTCATGAATTAGCTGATCGATTCCCCATCAAACTAAACCGGTCATAATGCATCACAAAAATGTTCTTTAGCATTGATTTTCCTTCTTTTGTGCCTTAACATTTTTGTAGAAACTTTTGCTATCAATATTACTCTTGTTGATCATGAAATCGATTGTTTAAAGATTGGTGGAATTTAAGTTTCAAAGTTATACTTCAAAAGAACTTCAAATGTAAATGTGCAAATTCAAGATCTGAATATTTGAAAACTTTTCCGCGAACGTTTTTACTTAATCTATGAAATTCTTTTACTGTGGTGAATTGAAAGGGCAAGTGGATAAAAGTGATACATGATAATTTTTAAATTTCTAGAAAAAGCTTTCAAAAAAAATGTTGTGTTGTTTTTTTTAGTGGATTTTTCTCAACGGGTAAAACGGGATCATAGTCTTAGTTACCAACCATTTCTGTGACTAAGGGGACATGGTACTGATGGACTTATCACCTTCATAAATGGTAAAAAGTACGTTTCAAAAATTGTTACATATCACCTTTATCCACTTGTCCCTTCAATTGTTATCAATTACGTGTTGTTCATGGGAGAATTGCAACAGTTATATCCCTTAATTCAGCTTTCATTGTTAATCGTGAAATCGATTTTTTAAAACATTGTTGCAATTTAAGTGCTAAAATTACACTTAGTAAGAACCTCAATTACGATTATGCAAATTAACCATGACCTGAATCTATAAAAAACATGTAACTTTATGCCTTTCAGTTTCATTTGGCAACTGCATCCTGAGCATCCCGAGCTCGATTCGTCAGAAATAAAAACTTTCCATAAAATGTTTTGTTCTTTTCTTTAAATGCACAGAAGAACCTCAATTGCGATGATGCAAATTAACCATGATCTTAATCCATAAAAAACATGTAACTTTATGCCTTTCAGTTTCATTTGCAACTGCATTCTGAGCTCGATTCGTAAGAAATAAAAACATTCCTTTTTTTTCCCTTTAAATACAGATTGAAATTTTGTGGTGAATTTTGAACAATTATGTTCTGTTTATGTAAGAATTGCTGCAGTTATGTCTCATAATTCAACTTTCATTCTTTTCAATGTATTTCTTCGAAATAACCAACATTTAGCGGCTGATAGACAGCGGAAATAATTTTCATGAGACAAAGGTTGGCAAAGTCAGTAGTTAAAGTGTACTGACAGATGAATAATTAATTTCATTAGTTTAAACTCCTCTTACATTGGATAGTATTTGGGATAAAAGGGTTTAAACACTCTGTTTAAATGAAGAAAAAAATAATACAAAGACTAGTGGAACAATTAGAGGATTTAAAAAAAAAATTAAAAAAAAGAACCCCTAGAAATCTGAACTCCAACGTTCATAATTGATTTTTTCTTACAATTCATGTTCTTCATGAACGCTTCAGTTCAAGGCTGATTATATTCTGTGGTACCTTGTATCTAACAAAAGCTTAGTGCCGTAGCCATAATTATTTTCTGGTCATGGGGAGAATTTATAATGGTCATATATGTATAGAAAGGGTGGTCATAGTCATTTACTGATAATAAAAACTTATTGCAGTTAAGCTAATATAGTTAGGCATTAATTTGTTTCATTTTTTGGTGAAGGTATTAAAAAAGTTTTAAATAAAACTACCCGCGGCCATAAATTTTATTGTAAGCATAGTAGGGAGCTAGAAAGTCTAAGGCCGCATTTCAATTCATACCTCCTAGAATTTGACATTTGGGCTGTTTACATGTAACACTCCTTTACTTTCTTTTTATTGAGAAGGGTGCGGCATAATGAAGAGGATGGCTAAAGCACTTGCTGGAGGTAATGAAACACTTAAGATTAGGATCACACATGTTTTTCCAGTGCGACAGTCCAAATGTTGAATAATGTGTAGCGAGAATTGAATGTATTCTTCGAGATCTCCAAGGATGAAATGGAAATTTACAGCCATGAGTAATTTTATTATATGCTTAGAATGAGTCCCATTACAATTTATCGAAACAAGCATTTGCTTAAGCATACTAGTTTGTACAATATAATACAGCTAATTTTATGGTAAAATTGTTAGATTTATATTATTAAACTAAAATAGCTAGTTTTACAGTTAATTACTGTGCTTTTACTGTTTTAAACTGGAACCTCTGCTGCCAGTATTATACAGTAAATCAAAAGCTTTTTTTTTTGCTGTGAACTTGCATTCAAGCAGTAAACAATAACCCAATGGGGAAAATGATGAGAGGTGGGGGAGGTGCGGTCAATCATTTGCATTTCATCATCGGACAAGTTGCCCTATTTTCGTAGATTACTGGTTGTGTGTTGTGTTGTTTAAAGCACAGTAATAACGATAAACCATTTTTGACTTTTTATGTGTCATATTTTGTGTAAAATATTGAGTAATATGAATATAATCGTGACCAAAGAGTGTTACTTTAAATCTAAGTAGGTTGGAATTGTCTCTTGCGTTTAAAGAGTTGTAAAAATAAATTTGTCAAGCTCCAGCTTGGAAAATAATCGATTTATAAATAATCGAATACACTTTTGGCGGTTAATTCTGGAACAAATAAAACGGGATAAAGGAGGGTTGAATATAATATAATATTGAAAACCTTATTACTGAGATGGAATGGGACACAATGCTGAGATGCAATGCGAGCTCAGTATAACATCTCCATAGAGTTATTGTCTGATCTTCTTAGGTAAAAATTTCCGCGCATTTACGCCTGCTTCAGGTCTTCTCTGATCTTACCAAAATAGGGGTGTTAGGTAAGATAACAATAAGGAGAATAATAATAAAAAGCATTTTGAGCCGTATCAAACAACGTGAATCGATGCTGATTTCAAATACTTAGTTTAGTTGAATATGTCAAAAGGATATAGCAAATGCAAATTTTAAATTGAAAATTTCGGAAAGTTATCACCCTCAACCCATCTACCCTTTTTAAAGTGGAACTGTTCGCGAGTGGCAGGCGCGGTTTTCACGAAAGAGCAGTAGTATACTGCACTTTTGTGACAATTTTTGCTACTACCC
>JAXGGA010024487.1:0-11959 GCA_038373865.1 Uloborus plumipes
ATTTTTTAAAGGGGTTTTCGTTTTGGGAGCGGTGCTTCGTAGCCTTTCATCGCTCTAAGGGTTATGTGCATCCCTGCGTAAATATCACTAAAAACTAGGATTCTATACATGGCAGTAAAAACATTTTTATTGATATGTGTAATTATTTAAAAACAAAAAACGAGGAAGAAGGAAAAGAAAGAAAGAAAACGAGAAATACTTATACGGTTTTGATTTGAATGTTTGGGATGTTTAAATAAAAAATGGTGCAGAAACTAACAAATGAATGAGTCTCGCTTGTAAATAACACAATTTTATCATAAATAATAACGTGAGGTTGTGTTTTAAACTAAAGCTTTATTGGGGTTTCTTCATATTATGTATTTCTCTTTCTTTTAAATTTTGAAGGGGTGGTTAGTCATAGGGTGGTTATACATACGGCTATGGTTAGTTATAGTTATTTTTAACGGTCAAAAATGGAAAATTTCTGCTTTTCAGGGAAGATACATATCCTGCTCATTTTTTATGCTCTCTATTACTACCCTCTATGTTCTTATTGATTTCTTTTTAATTTTTTTTCTCTTATTTTTTTCCATAGTTTTTGCTTTTTCTCTTTCGATTTAGAACTGTATCGAAGAACTTTTCTGCTACCGATTCAACTAAGAAACAACTTCAGACTCTTCATCTTAAATTAATAATAAAAATTCGAACTTTTGTACACTAGGGTGATTTTATTTATTGGTAAGACTACACTAGACTACATTATTAACTGCACAGAAGTTTACAAATTTTTATAGTAGGAAGTATACACACATTATAAAATGGAAAAAGTCAGTGAAATAATTAAATATCACAGCAGAAATAAAATAGTCTTTTGAATAATTTTAAATTCTAGCTTTTATGAAAATTCCAAAATGAAATATTTTATTGTTCTCCTCACAGCAGTAATTTAACTGAAACAGTGGCGCATTTACCATATCGGAAGTGTCGCTATTGCAAGGAGCTCCCACGAAAATAGGGGTCCGAACTATAGTGAACTCTCACTTATGCGCCGGCCCAAGGGACCAACAGAAAAAGGCGCATACGTGAGAGAGACGTATAAGTGAACAAGCTTATTTAAAGGACTAAAGCGCAACATAAGTTCTAATGAAAGAATGAATATAAGAATGTTTCTATAGAAAATGGTCATATTTCTACAGTTTGGAAACTACTATAACCTAACTGCAATGATAAGAAGAAAAGGGTAATTCCATTGTGACTAACATAACAGTTAGAACAAATTTTTAATATTATTTTATGTTTGCTAGCCATATTTTTTGTCACAATGCCAAAAACAAGGTGTTATTCTTCTCTGCATAGATGAGTTGTTTAAGTTAATATAAAAAAATAATAATATTACTTTCAATTTTTGACGGTTACGGAGCATTTTGATCAACGTGACTAACATAACAGATTTGCAACCCTCAAAATTTTGCATTAAATTCATCAACACAATTCTCTAAAACTAAACCAAAAAATAATATTTTTTCACTGATAGTATCTATGTGAAAGGTTATTTTCACATTAATAATTGTAAATTTGGCATATATTTTAAATGATATTGCAAAAAGTAGTGTTTTAATAAAAATCGATTGTGACTAACATAACACACGATTAGACATTTAACTTTAAGTGTATTACAGGTAACATTAGTAGGGGAGACTGGGTACGGTTGTGACAATTTTCGTTTGCTTCCCCATAGATCCCTTAGCAATGCCTGTGAGCTGGTTTAAAGTTGTTTTTATGTTAAAGTGTTTATTTGCCTGCCTATAAACACTAAAATTTTCTCCCTAAGTACAATAGTTAACTCACAGGACCAAATTGAACAAAATAGGAAAAAATGTCACAACCGACCCCACCCCAGGGGCGGTTGTGACAGAGCTTAGGGTCGGTTGTGACAAGCTCAAAAATGCAGCAAAACAGTCTACATCACTTTTAATTTCAAGCAATATTAACCGTAATTCAACATAACCTTCATCTGGGAAAGTTAAACATTTAACAATGTGTGTCTCGTTCAGTTGAAGTAGCCTTATACCAAGTTTTACAAAAATATCAGGTTTTTGGAATTTCGTAACGTCTGTTTTGGCAACATTATGCACATCCTGTGGGTCATAACCGTGTCTGTTCATAACAATTCTCAAGTATCAAAGAAAGATTCTACATTTATTTGTTTCATTGAAGCTTGTTACTCTTGAAAGGCTAGTTGCATGAGCTACACGAACAGACGTGAAACATTTCTATTCATAAATGAACGGATTCATTTCTCAGTAGCCATTTTACTCTCATATCTGCTTTCAGCGCATATGTAAGCTCAAAAGCACTTTATTATGAGCAATATAACCTATGCACACCAGTGTTTCTTTCAGACATTTTGCTCCGAGAGGGCACTTTAAAAATCCGGAGGGGCAAAAAGATAGGCGCGAATCCAGCGGGTCACGGGGGGGGGGGGTAATAGTCTAAAACTGCATTTTGGTGACTTTTTCCATAAATTTACCCCCTCCCACCATATTTGAGATCTAAAATTGTAGTTTTGCCCTCCTCCCCCTTTCTTATAATGACCTTCTCCAAAATCAAAAGCCAGCTAGATTTCGATAAATTTGGTGGCCAACCCTCCCATTATTTGACCCCTAAAATTTCACTTTGATCCCGCCCCCTCCTTTTCAAACAGTGACCTCCTCAAAAGCTGGATCTACAGTTGCCAAGGGCGTATTAAAGGGAGTGGATATTGACAACCTCTCTCCCCTCCGAAATAACTTTAAAATTTCTTACTCGCAATAAGAACTTGAATATTTTGAAACATCAATTCGTAAATTTATCCTAATGATTGGCTTCCCCCTCCCTCATTCAAGGGCGGATCCAAAAAGTTTTCAAGGGAGTGGCGATTGATCTTTGTTACTTTTACTATCCATTACAAATAAAATATAGATCGCAAAAGTTTCAGACTTCAATTTCGAAATACTTCCGGGGGATAGCCTCAAAACTCCGGTACTTACATATTATCGCAACCAGGCAAAACCGCCAAACTTGGCGACCCTACTTACGGCAACCCTAAATACGTCCGGCAACCCTAAAATGGCCACATTTGGCGGTCCTACTTCCGGCAACTCTACGTGTTATACGTGGTTTTTCGTAAAGAATTTTTTTTGCTTACTGGTTAGATGGAATGCTGTGAAATACTTTAACTATGGGTATTTGGGATCTGCCTGCGAGTGAAAAAGATGCTGTTGAATTATTACAGGGATATGGAATTATACAGAACGAACGTACTTGTAAAAATTCACATAAAATGAAACTGTATTTTGGAAAGCAAATCTTCTGGAAATGTAACGTCGAAGAGTGCAACCAACACATTGGCGTGAGAGCCGGAAATTGGTTTGAAGGTAGCCGAATTTCATTCGTGACAGCGGTGCGCTTCATTTACTGTTGGTGTAAAGAGTTAACCTCAATTAAATTTTGTGCAGAAGAGATGGGAATTGCGGACAAAACTGTTATAGATTGGAACAGTTACATGCGGGAGATATGTGCCCTTGAAATGGACGAAAAAGAAAGAAAGCTAATAGGCGGTGAAGGACTCATTGTGGAAATAGACGAAAGTTTATTTGTTAAAAGAAAAAATAACGCTGGGCGTATACTACCACAGCAATGGGTTTTTGGCGGAATTTGCCGAGAAACGAAGGAGACTTTTTTGGTTACTGTGCCTAACAGAAGCGCAGTTACCCTCATGACAAAAATTTGCGAAAATATCGAAGAAGGAAGCACTATTTATTCGGATTGCTGGAAAGGATACCAAACAAGTGAGTTGGAAAATGCTGGATTCCCGCATGGAACTGTCAATCACAAATATAACTTTTAGTCTGTGGAGTTAGCGACAAAAACAGCCGAAATATTTCACTTCCGGATACCAGTGTGAAATTTGGTACAGAGCTTAGGTACATATATAAGAACAAAAAACCGCCGGGAGACACTTGATCAGGGGTCATGAACTCCCGTGATGACGTCATCAAGATGGCCGCTTTTACAGGTAATACGTTCGTTTAATTGCTTAAAACTCCATCATAGATTAAAATATTGCAAAACTCAAATGTATCATCTGAAAGCTCTTTAAAAGAGCTATTTAGAAATATTTAATTTTTCTTTCTGAGGTCAAGGGCCCACCTGTAATGACGTCATCAAAATGGCCGCTTTTACAGGTAAATACGTTTGTTTAACTCCCCCTAAAACTCCATCATAGATTTAAATATTGCAAAACTCAACTATATCATCTGAAAGCGCTTTAAAAGATCTATTTATAAAAATATAATTTTTCTTTCTGAGGTCAAGGGTTCACCTGTGATGACGTCATCAAAATGGTCGCTTTTGCAGGTAAATACGTTCATTTAACTGCTTAAAACTCCATCATAGATTCAAATATTGCAAAACTCAAATATATCATCTGAAAGCTCTTTAAAAGAGCTATTTAGAAAGATTTAATTTTTCTTTCTAATTTTAAGGGCCCACCTGTGATGACGTCATTAAAATGGCCGCTTTTACAGGTAAATACGTTCGTTTAACTCCCCTAAAACTCCATCATAGATTCAATTATTGCAAAACTCAAATATATCATCTAAAAGCTCTTTAAAAGAGCTATCTAGAAAGATTTAATTTTTCTTTCTAAGGTCAAGGGCCCACCTGTGATGACGTCATGTGAGGCCATTTTGATGACGTCATTACAGGTGGGACCTTGACCTCAGAAAGAAAAATTAAATCTTTCTAAATAGCTCTTTTAAAGAGCTTTCAGATGATATATTTGAGTTTTGCAATAATTGAATCTATGATGGAGTTTTAGGGGGAGTTAAACGAACGTATTTACCTGTAAAAGCGGCCATTTTAATGACGTCATCACAGGTGGGCCCTTGACCTTAGAAAGAAAAATTAAATCTTTCTAAATAGCTCTTTTAAAGAGCTTTCAGATGATATGTTTGAGTTTTGTAATATTTGAATCTATGATGGAGTTTTAGGGGGAGTTAAACAAACGTATTTACCTGTAAAAGCGGCCATTTTGATGACGTCATTACAGGTGGGCCCTTGACCTTAGAAAGAAAAATGAAACTTTTCTAGATAGCTCTTTTAAAGAGCTTTCAGATGATATATTTGAGTTTTGCAATATCTGAATCTATGATGGAGTTTTAGGGGGAGTTAAACAAACGTATTTACCTGTAAAAGCGGCCATTTTGATGACGTCATTACAGGTGGGCCCTTGACCTCAGAAAGAAAAATTAATTTTTTCTAAATAGCTCTTTTAAAGGGCTTTCAGATGATGTATTTGAGTTTTGCAATATTTGAATCTATGATGAAGTTTTAAGCAGTTAAATGAACGTATTTACCTGCAAAAGCGACCATTTTGATGACGTCATCACAGGTGAACCCTTGACCTCAGAAAGAAAAATTATATTTTTATAAATAGATCTTTTAAAGCGCTTTCAGATGATATAGTTGAGTTTTGAAATATTTAAATATATGATGGAGTTTTAAGGGGAGTTAAACAAACGTAGTTACCTGTAAAAGCGGCCATTTTGATGACGTCATCACAGGTGGGACTTTGACCTTAGAAAGAAAAATTAAGTCTTTTTAAATATCTCTTTTAAAGTGCTTTCAGATGATATATTTGAGTTTTGCAATATTTCAATCTATGATGGAGTTTTAAGCAGTTAAACGAACGTATTTACCTGTAAAAGCGGCTATTTTGATGACGTCATCACGGAATGACCTTGACCTCCGATCAAGTGTCTCCCGGCGTTTTTTTGTCCTCCTATGTGAATTTAAGCCCCACATAAAATTTCAGACTAGTATCCGGAAATGAAATATGTTTGCACTAACTCCACGGACTATTTGTGGATCCCGACACGGGCGTTCACACACAAAATGTAGAGCGCATGTGGGGCTCAGCCAAATGGCGCAACAAAAAACAGAGAGGAACAGCCCGTCATCATCTTGACTCATACCTAATCGAATTTATATGGCGCCAAACTCAAGCGGCTAATGGCGAAAACGGTTTTCAAGCATTGCTAAAAGCAATAGCCAAAATATTTCCGCCGAAAAAATAATTCTACAACTTATTTAAATTTGACACCGGAAGGGTGTAATTGCTAATTTATATTTTACAACAAAATAATATTAAAAACTGTATTAAAAATTATCTGTACTTAATAAATGTACATTTTCTTTCAATTCATACTTTCTTTTGCAAACTTAAAAATCGCGCCAACCCTAGGGCTGTCGTATACGTAGGGTTGCCGTATTATCGCAAATAAGTAGGGTCGCCAAGTTTGGCGGTTTTGCCTGGTTGCGATAATACGTAAGTACCAAAACTCCTTCCCCCAACTACATTTAAAACTCGTATAAAATTGCCTTTTTAGAACTTCAATGCCAAAAAACTACCATTGAAAAGTTCTCCAAGGGAGCGGCGATAGCCCCTTCGCCCCTCCCTTGTATCCGCCCCTGCCCTCATGGGAGAGGCGATAAATATTTAAAAAATTTAGTTTTTCGCCCGGTAATTTTTCGAAACTGAAACTCCAAAAACTTTTTTGCTTCAAAAACAAAATTTTGTTAGATATTTAAAAACGTTTAGGCGAATTCGGAGGCTCTCCCCCAGAAAAATTTCCAACTTGAAGCCCTAAATGCACAAATGTATAGGATCCTTGATGACGTTTGGTAAGGGATGAAGTTCAAGACACCACCCTCAAAATATTTTGATATTGGAGCTCTAAATACGCAATTGTAGGTCAACTGTTTTGGAACTTTTCCGAAATTGAAGTCATGAAAAGGAAAATGTAAGAAGTCTCTGATGTCGTTAGGGTTCGAGTTCGGAAAGTTTTTGAAATTGAAACATTAAAACACAATTTTAGTGCATATTGATGGCATCAGAGAAAGGGATGGGTTTATTACTTTACCTTTTAAAATTTTAGAGATTGAAATCCTGAAATCGCAATAGTAAGTCATTTTTGGTCGATAAGGGAAAGGATAGGGTCCACGGACTCCCCTCTCCCGTAATTTTCCAAAATTGCATGATAAATTATCTTTGAGAAAAATTAAAATTTTTTAATTTTTAAAAATTGAAGTCCTGAAAACGCATTTCTAAACTCTGTTTCATAACATTATGAATATTAATGCAATTCAGGACTCTCCCTGGAAGTGTTGGGAAATTGGTATCCCCCCCCCCCCCACTTTCAAAACAAAAAGCGCAACTGTAGGCGATTTTTGATGTCAATGGGAAAAGGATAAAGTTCGCAAATTCTTTCCCGGTATATTTTCGAAACTGACGTCCTAAGATACACTTTCAGACCATTTTTAATTACCCCCCCCCCCCACACACAATATATGTTTTAAAGCTTTCATTTATTTTTACACTTATTTAATACTAGCAGTACCCGCACGGTGATGCCCGTGCAACAAATGTAAAGGAAGTTAACTAAATAAAGTTTAATTCACTCTAACCCTCTAAAGTAGAATTATTATATTTGATTCAAATGTGCTCCCCAACCTTTTGAATTCCACTAAAAGTCATATTAAAGTTTAAATCAATTCGCCTAATAAACGTTTCAATGGAACTTTTGAGATAACTGTAGTGGCAAGATTTTCGAAAAATCTCAACGAACACAGCAATTTTGCCCTTGAAGTTTAACATGATCCACCGATTTAACCGTAATTTCAATGTAAAATTGGTCGCCAAATTTAAATTTATTAACATAGCGAACCGATTGTGTCAGGTAGCTCAGCCTCAACCATTCTTCCATGATTTTAATGTGAACATTAAAAGGCAAGAAATATAATGTCTTTCGCACCATCTCTTTGAAGTGAATACAATCTATAACAGTAACCCTCAAATAAGCAAGATTTCCCTGGCTGGCAGGTTTGGTAAATTTCCAGATTGTTGCCAAACTTTACGACGCCAAATACGAAGAGTAACTTCATAGCGGTGTTACCGAAAATGTCAGAATGGAACTATTAAAAATTTAGGTTTGGCGACATTATATACATGTTTTAAACATGCAATAAAATACTTTTTAGACTGCAAACAACTAACTGTTCCTTCACAGAGCGTTTTCTTTTTCTTTAATTTGGAGAAAGAAGTGTTTCACTGGCTGGGAGGTTTGGTAAATATCCCTATTGTTGCCAAACTTTACCACGCCAAATACGAAGAGTAGCTGATAGCCATCGCTATTTTTTTAACAATAATAGTTCCATTCTGACATTTTTGGTAACACCAAATTTTGAGGAATTCAACTGAATAAATTTAAATTCCCTCCGACCCCTCTGAACTAAAATTATTATATCCTTTAGTTAAAATGCGCTCCATCTTTCAAACTCCACTTAAAGTCAAAGTTTAAATCAATTCGCCAAATAAATCAAAAAGACAGAAAATTAAGAAAGAAATAAGAGATATTAAGCATTCAAATTGAATAAATTTTCAAGGCTTAAATCTATACGCACAATTTTAACCACAAAGTAACTTCAAGGACAAAAGAGCAGCTGATCAGGAAAATGGACCTAGTACCATAGTTGAGCGTACATAGTTAAGCCTTGAAAATTGACTAAATTTGATTAATTAATATCTCCTGTCCTAATTAACGGACAGAAACGTGCTGAAACTTTTCTTTTTCAGAAAAAAAAAACCTTTCCAACGATATATAATGTTTTGGGGTGGGGGAGGTTTTCCCCCCTCAATTATGGCGGATACACCAAAAATGAGACTAATTAATTAATTTAAAAATAACTAATTCGAAATTAAAAATTTGGCGTTCGAGGTGCACGAGTGCGGGGTACGTTCGAATTTTTGAGCCAAGTTTCAGGTCTGTAGGTGCTGTGGGGGCTTCTGGCCAGCGGTTACAAACGTACAAACGACAAACGAACACCGTCATCTTTATATATATAGATTTACTTGTTTGTTTATTGATTATTTTCACTTTACTGATTTATTTCTTTTGTTATTCTTTTTTGTGTGTGTGTTAGTGCAAACTGCGATTTCCCCCGGGGGGGGGGGCAGTTGACTTTCTCCGGGAGGGCAGTGCCCCCCCGGGGAGATGCCTGAAAGAAACACTGATGCACACGTTGTTTTCATTGTGACAGCGCCGGCCGGCTCCATCGCGTTTACGAATGAATGTTTCGTAACAAAGACTTACGATTAACGTTGCATTTCCAAAATTGTCCGAAAGAAAAAAAAGTTTAACTTCTTTATAAGCTTCTTTATATTTCATTAGGTCACACTGCCCTATTTCTGTCTTCTCCAAGCGTATTATGGGCATCAAATATGATGAAAACATGTTTTACTCGTGTCACAACCGTCCCCACGCAATTTGTCACAACCGACCCCAACCCACTACTTTTGAAAACAGCAATCGCCATGGCAATACAAAATAGCCTACATAAAATGTAATCACTGCTATTCCACTATTAAGGTTCACTACTAACGGGGAGAAAACTTTCATTTCTCTATCTGTACCCATTCAACAGAAATTACTGAAAGACATCGAACAAAAAAACTTACTTTTAACTGTTAAAAAGTAACCAACCCCTCTGCTAGCGTTAATGTCGCTCGATGGCTACCGCAATGCTTTGACATACATTCAGACAAACATGCTGATACTCTCTCTCTTTGCTTCAACCAGGTATTAATTATGGTTTAGCTAATATGACGACTGTCACAACCGCCCCGCGTCACAACCGTCCCCAGTCTCCCCTACAAATATTAGACTGCAAACAAGATTTTATTGAAGCTTAATACACATGTTTACTTGTAAACAAAATTTCCAGCTCAATTTTGTAATAATGTTTGCGGGAATTTGCAGATGTTTGCGACAAGACTTTCGAAATTTGGTTTCTTTAAATTTAAAATTTGGGTTCTTTAAATTTAAAACTTGTCCTCATTTGCGGGAAACACAAAGATTGCTTCAGAGCTTTTACTCATGAAGAGATCATAATCATTTTCATTCATGTTTAAAACATACTTAACATATAATCATACAAGAGGTGAATACCACCACAGTAAAATTACCCACTTTCTTAGTTTTTGTATCTCGGAACAGTCCGGGAGAATTTCCTTCAAAATTATCAGCAGCTTCATCTTCCACAATTTCTATAAAAAAACTTATTTTTTTGGGGATTTCATCCCCTGTATTTTTTAATGAACAAATTTTTAATTTCTCCATATTTACAGCATATCATTCTTACCGAGAAACCTTTTTCGGGGATTCCCGTTTTCAAACAACAAGTCTAACTCTTTCTTTTCAGCCATGTCACTTTTACTCACAAAAAATCAGTTCATCTTCAATTCTTGTTTTTTTAATTCCTGAAATAATTCCTATGCATTAATTACCAAAGTTTGCCCATGTAAAACGCTGCTCCACACGTTGTACTATACATGAGGGCACTTTCCTTGATCCAATGTCATAAAACTCCATGACCTGTAGATGCTGGAGGCAGTTAGGGTCATATCTGTTTTTTTATTTGAGCAGCAGCTCCATATGTTCTTAGAAAAACTTATTGCACAGTGATCCCGCACATAGCTTTAAAGTCATTTAAAATTCCTTCATTGAAGATGTTGACTTCATATGCCGATTACTTGCGTCGCAAATTATAGCATAAAATGCTGACCCCAAATGTACCATTAAAAAAATTGTTTTGAAAAAAAAATTACTGCAGTATATATGATCAGACTAATTTCTTGATAATAAGAGGTAATAGAGAATTAATTTGTTTCTAAAATAAATTGTTTGGTTAAGATTTAAGCATTTCTTGAACAGTCATGTTATGTTAGTCACAGTGATGTTATGTAAGTCACACACAATCATGTTATGTTAGTCACAAGCCCTATGGTTCGAAAAAAGGAAATTCTTTATGAACAACCTTATCAATCTAACTGTGTCCATAACATAGAAGAGATCAGGGGAAAAAATGTAAAAAATATTATTTCCAGAAGGAAATAACTGAATTAATTCATGTTTTTGTGACTAACATAACAAGTAAATCAAACTGAATAGATACTAACTTTGCAATATTTATTTTATGATAAAACAAAAAATATTATATATTTCTGTAAAGCAAAAGAACCATGCTTCAATAATTTAAAAAAAAAATATTATTATTTGCAGTTTTTTTAAACTATATATGAATATGAAAAGTTAGAAAAATATGCGATGTTTTGGATAACTGCATATCTTATCTTTGCAGACATTTTGTAGGTGTTTAGAGTAAAATTTTGTAAGAACTGAGGTTAAATTCTAAAAATTTGAAAAATTATCTTTAAAATGATATATCACACAATGTATATATTGGAAGATGAAAAAAGCATGTATAGGTTGACATTTACATGGAATTACCCAAAACAAAAATGGTAGCATACCTAATCACAAACTATTCCTTTTAAAACGATCCATAATAGATAATTGTCCCTCTCACAACTCTAGTTCATGTGGGAAAAATGGATTCTGTGAGCAATTAAGGCGAAAGATCAAAGAGGAAATTGAAGAAAAAGGCTTATTCTTTAAAGAAAATAAATTTATTTTTTTTTTACATTTTAGGGAAAATTCGACGCTTAAGTGAAATATTTATCTTTAGAGCGAAGCATAAATGAATGATACTAGCAATATTTTGCTATGGAATGTATTGGGACCATTAAAAATCGTCGTTAAAGTGAAAAAGGTGCATAAATCAGGCGATGTATAAGTGAGAGTTCACTGTAAATACAAAAATGCACTTTATAAATGTGTTATATAGTTCTGTGGTAGACAAAAGAAGCCCCCAAAAGAACTTTGCGACGGGTCTACAAATCAACCACTGAACCGAACTACAAAAGAAAAAATTTTAATCATGATTTTCATAAATAATTAAAGAAATAAGTAATTCTTCATTATTTAAAAAAAAATCTTTTGACAGGCTTAACTTATAGAGAGTGTTTGAACTTAAT